>SMGT01000019.1:3757-46981 GCA_004794575.1 Lanistes nyassanus | reverse complement strand
TGGTCGTCTGTTACTTAATAGTGAAACAAAAGGGTATCTGTGTCTTCCCAGTCCCTGACCCAAGGTGGCTAGGGAAGGGTAGGGCCACTTAGAGAGAGGGGTGGTCAGGGCCGAGGAGACCGATCATCAGCGGGAGGCGAGGGCGAAAGGTCAGCGACAATGTGCGGGGAGCGTGGGTAAAAAGAGTGAGATTAAGAGTAGACGCGGTCAGTTCATTCGGAATTCAGATGGAGAGCTTCGAGTTAGTCACTCGAGCAAGGATTTAGTCTTGAGTTGCTGTACTCTCACAGTGACGTGAGAGAGAATAAAGCTTTCATGAAGATGTAAAGACGACTTGTTGCTGTGTCCAGAGTGGAAGGATGAGAGAGCCATTTCCACAACTGCGAAAGTAACAAACCCGCTACCGCTCGACCCTGTTACATTTGGTGACAGCGGTGGGATGGCTCTTTCTTCCATCTTTCCCTCTGGACAGTGACAGCCACAGCCATGGCATCGGAGAGTGACAGCACCATGCCCGAGACAGCCAGAATGCTTCCACATTACCTGCTGAGGCTGCCGAGATTTTCCGCAGAGCCAGGACAGTCAGTGGAAGAATTTGTGCGGGAGGCAGAGTTGGCGCTGTCGTTAAGCCCAGTGACCACCAGCAGCGCGTGCGCCTACATCATCGGCGCGCTGGAAGGACCCGCTAGGCGAAGGATCACTCGCTTGCCACGGGACCAGATTGACATCCCGGACAAGATCTTGGCCGTGTTGACAGACGCGTATGGCGATCACAAGGATGTCGTTGACATCATCGCCATGTTTTACAACAAGCGGCAAGCACGGGAAGAGGTGGTCGACGATTATGCGCAAGCTCTACTCGCCCTGCAAGCACGGGCCAACACCCTGCAGCGCGGTGCTAACACCGACACTCACCTGGCGGCGCAGTTTGCGAAAGGCCTGCGCAACAAATATGTGCGCCGGGAGATTGCCAAGTGCGTGACAGAGCGAGACTCTGTTTATTTTGTGGACATCCAGAGAAAAACTCGAAAGCTAGAGAGGGAGGAGGAGACAGACTTGTGGTAAGCTGTCCCCAGGCAAAGACAGTGGTAATGTGACTCAGCACACCTTGCCCGTGCCGTCACGCAGATCCGCGAGAATTGCAGCCAGAAGTGCTGTTTGATGTGACGAAACCGAACATGAACATGAATTTTGGTGTGTAAATCGTTCTTTGTGCTTTATATGGGATTACTTCCGCAGTGCAAGCGTGGAAGGTAGAGTAGGTTTGTTTCCTTTATTTTTCATTGTTTTGTGAACTTTGGTGGGGAAAAATGTGTTCATTATGATGTGGATTGGATTGCTTCCGCAGTACAAGTGCGGAGGGTATAGTAGGTTTCTTCTTTTATGCTTCATTGTTGTGGGTTTTCCTTCCTTTGTTAGTTGTAGATTGTATTCTCAAACTCATTTTTTAGGGCATTGTCCCTCATTGCTTAGTGTTGCTTTAGCACCTCGCCTTGTCGCCTCGCTTCTCGTTGATACGCTCCTAAGCTCCGTTTTAGTGATGCAATTTGATATGTTTACACTTTTCAATCATGCTTTCACGTAGTATGATCCTGTTTTGATTTCATCGGCCTCCGACTTAAATGTATTTAGAACTTAAGTGGTAGGGCGTGTTCAATTAGTTCTTAGTAGTAAATGGTTACAGTAGGAACACAGCGTAGCAGACGACACGGTAGGTGCTTAGTAATAATGTTATGCCGACTATTTATCAGTCTAACTCAGTGTTTTACAGATTGCAGACTTGATGTTAAATACATGCCTGCTCTCTGTCTGGTAAATATTGCCTGACATTGAGTTTCACTGGGGAGCAGTTCAAGGTCATTATGTCACATACGTCTTGGCCACAGGGGCTCCTGACTTAGAAATAATGTGATAACCCTTATACCGGGCGTGACTAGTTATTGCTGAAAACCAGCCCTAGTTGTTCGCATCTTCATCGGTTTGTGTAGTGGAGTAACACATCAGCGAGGACGCTGATGGGAAAAAGGTTGAGGGGGATGTAGCCGGGTGGTGATTACATAACCCCCAGCCGGCCCCTGAACTCTTCTTGCCGGCATAGCGTGGGAAGTTGCATCATGCGCCTTACTGGTCGTCTGTTACTTAATAGTGAAACAAAAGGGTATCTGTGTCTTCCCAGTCCCTGACCCAAGGTGGCTAGGGAAGGGTAGGGCCACTTAGAGAGAGGGGTGGTCAGGGCCGAGGAGACCGATCATCAGCGGGAGGCGAGGGCGAAAGGTCAGCGACAATGTGCGGGGAGCGTGGGTAAAGAGAGCGAGATTAAGAGTAGACGCGGTCAGTTCATTCGGAATTCAGATGGAGAGCTTCGAGTTAGTCACTCGAGCAAGGATTTAGTCTTGAGTTGCTGTACTCTCACAGTGACGTGAGAGAGAATAAAGCTTTCATGAAGATGTAAAGACGACTTGTTGCTGTGTCCAGAGTGGAAGGATGAGAGAGCCATTTCCACAACTGCGAAAGTAACAAACCCGCTACCGCTCGACCCTGTTACACACAAAAACAAACTCTCAATGCGTTTTGTTTTATATGGAATCTGTAATTTAGCTTCACTCTATTTCGTTTTCCCTAATTGTTTCCACCCTGCCTACTTTTAATGAACAATGCGGAATGTTTCCTTCTGTGGCAGTATAATCAAAGACAGGAGGAAATGCCACCAGTGAATGTTTTCTTTTCAAAGTCATTTTTGTAATTATTTCATATGTGATAAACAGTAATAAGGCATTAGATTATGTTGGCATTCTAGGGATTAGGAAGAACATGTATGAAATATCCGAAAACTGAAAAAGATACGCAGTTAAGTAACTCAGCAGCACTTTCTAAGTTGGAGAAACCTTGCGTTCAGCTACCTACACAAAGCTAAGTGCCCAATCGAAATTGGTTGGAGTCTTATTTTGAAATTGCTCACATTGTCCCAAAGTTATGGTCAGCACACCCCCAGTAATACAGCTACATAGAAATAATGTCCGTTTCCCTAGTTTCCTAAAGGAACTCTCACGGATATTGGCCTGCGGAGACATTATGTAACTCCCCAGACATGGCAAACATTTTTTTTACTAGTTTTGAAAATTGTTTTACAGCTGGAAGAAGAAGAGATATTCCACCTTCGCAAAGAGACACGCCGTGTCAAGAAACCAGGAAGCCATATGGCAGCAGCAAACGTCCTTCGGCGCACTACGAAGTCCCATGTGATTCTATAAACCAGCAGACTAGCGGAAGTGATTCCGTTCTCACACTATATGGTAACGTTTCGCTTTAAACTGGTTGTCGCCAAGCCAGGAATGTACGTTTCTTCTGCTGAAAGGTTGATGAGTCACACGATTTTCATGTCACAAACGGTTGTAGCTAATGTCAGAGAACAAAATTCGGACATCGTATGTTTGTTTGGCAAATTGCAGAGTGACATATTAAAGTGATGAATCGTGTATCGCTCTTTTCAACTGTTAGTTTTGTTATTCAGTGCGTCCACTGTATATTGTGCATTGAAAATCAGATTCTTTTAAGAGCATCTCTATGTTTTTCTCGTGTTTTTCTTCATTCAACTTTCTTTCCCCGAATCTCTCTCTTTACCTCGACCCCCCCCCCACCTCACTCACACACACACACACCAACGATCAGCACACACACACACAGAAATGTTTTGAAATACCTCCAACCACGCTGGTGGACCGAAGGACGAGCCTAGACAATAGGCTGTGAATCAGATTGGCAGTCGGGCACTCAAAAGGACGGCGTTACTTTTGAAAATCGTCGTTTACCCAGCAGGTTATTTTTGAAATTCGCTAGCCATTAAAAAAAATCTTCTTGGCCACTTCTTTCTTCTCCTCTCTTTCTCTCTGACTTTCTTTTTTCCTCTCTCTCTCTCTGTGACAGTCTGCCTCTATAACAAACTTTTAACACTAAAGACAAACTTTTTGTAAGTATATTACTAGTATTAGTATTACGACTATGGTGGTACTGACGACGACGACGACAACGACGACGACGACGACGATGATGATGACGACGACGACGACGACGATGATGACGACGACGACGATGATGACGATGACGACGACGACGACGACGATGATGATGGATATTTGCAGTTAACTGTGAATATATGTATACATTAATGTATATGTAAGTCATAGTTTGGGCTTTGGATGACATAAATGTTCGTCTCAAAGACTGCCGTTTGCTTGCGACGTTAGGAACTCCTCAGGCATGGACAACACAACCCTCTGACTAGAGGCAGTCGTCAGAACAGATCACTTCGAAGGCTAATGAATGCGAGGACAGTGACCAGATTTGCGTTAACGCAAACCAAAGCAAAAAAAACTTTTCCCTTTCACCCAAACGTCTTATTTTAAATTTAAAACAAGGGAACCGGACCAAGCTAAGACATGACAAATACGAAGACAATCTACATGTTTCGGGGCACTACCCGTTCATCAGGACGACACAAAAACGTCGAAGAAACGACAACAACGAAAACAGAAGAAAAAGACTTAGCTTCAGTAGATGTGGCGCACTTCTTACTCACTGTCCCTTAGTCATTTTCCTGCTGTCCAGCCCATGCGCCACATCTACTGAAGCTAAGTCTTTTTCTTCTGTTTTCGTTTTTGTCGTTTCTTCGTGGTTTTTGTGTCGTCCTGATGAAGGGGTAGAGCCCCGAAACATGTAGATTGTCTTCGTCTTTGTCATGTCTTAGCTTGGTCCAGTTCCCTTGTTTTAAAATTAAGAAAGGTTTTTCCTCCAAGCGGCAGTCACCTGTTTTTCTTGCCTTACTTTTATCTTATTTTGATTTTATCCACCATATTTGTTTGTTGTAAAGTATTGCTGGGCAAAGTTGTCTGCTCTTTCTCTCGTCATGTTCTTTAAGACTACTCGGACGACTGCATAATCATGGCTGTTGCAAACACTACTGAAAGTCCAGAACACAGCAAAAAGTAGTTGAATAAAGACCTTCCCTGGGCTATTGGCATATTTAATATAGGTTTTACACTGTTCTACGTTCTGCTTGTCTGGATGATGGCCCAGCTGTCAACAGTGTGTGTGTGTGTGTGGGTGTGTGTGTGTGTGTGTGTGTGTGTGTGTGTGTGTGTGTGTGTGTGTGTGTGTGTGTGTGTGTGTGTGTGTGTGTGTGTGTGTGTGTGTGTGTGTGTGTGTGTGTGTTTGTGTGTGTGGTGGAGACATTTCCAGAACACGGAGTCTTGCCTAGCCGACATGGTGGAGCGCCAGTAACAACTCTTCAGCATTATTCTATTTCACTCAAGACTAGATGGTGAAGCGCAAGGTAACTTAAGTGCGGGAAGATAACTCCCGATTTAAAATGTAAAAATCAAAGCATTAATTTGGATCAACTTAAACACTAACTGTGACATGAATAAAGACATTTGAAGTCCTTAGACCATCTTTATACATGAGACAGTCTCAGGAAATATACACAAGAGGAGTGGAATGGTTTTTTGATTAAATTCCATTGTTGTCCGTACGGAGAGAAACCTTTGACAAGTACAGGCTGTCTCGCAGCAGAAACTCCTGCAGGGTGTCCAGCACATTTCGGTGGCGCCGTGTTTACTCCCCGCTGGACACTTCACTTTCAACCATACCTCCTCGCACGCCTTCAACATACCTGGTGAAACTATATGCAAAACGAGCGTTATAAAGAAAATATTATTTTAACAGACGTTGTATGTAAATGAGTGCTATCTGGATAGGTGCATTCATCTGACGAGGAAACATGTTTTCCGCTTGTGAAAGTATGTGATGTGTAATGTTACAAAGAACTCTGCATGTATGTAGGATACATTTCTTTCCTTTTATCGTGAAAGAGAATTTTTTAAATAGAATAACAGGATATGACATAAATTGAGTGATATCGGATAGAGAGCATGTACCGGATGAACCCAGTGATGTTCATAGGAGTGAGGAGTGAAGACTTTGACGCAAACCTCTGTTGTACATGCAAAGAGCGTTAAATAATTATGTTACACAGATTGTTCACATTGTGTAGGAAAGTTTTCTGTAAGAGAACTACTGTTGTGAAGCGATTTATACAGCACGATGTAGACCTAGCTGTGTGATGTAACCCTATGCGATATTTTCCCTGAAGGGGTACGTGTCATATAACAGTTAATATAGAAATAATATGAAGAAAAGCTGAAGTTCGAAGGAGACTGTGAAAGCAAGATAATGCACAAAAGAACGGAATAAACAATGATTTTTAGTTTTAGGAAAAATAACATGAGTTTCTTCACGATAGCACAAATATGGGGTCACAACATTAGTTTAGCTTACACCTTGGCTCTCGTGACCAAGAGTAATTGGCATGTGCTGTGTCTTCCATTCCACAGGTGTCGAACTGATTTTTCAAGACCACAAAGAAAATATTTTGCTGCTCACCCGGAAAGAAGAAATTATTTTTAGCGTCAGCTGGGACAACTGCATATCGGCAGACATTTTACTTTTTATCATCCTACAGAGGGTTGAATACGATGATCTCACTCCAGTGTGCAAACTGTCGGTCACCAAAAGTGACTGTAACGTGTTCACTGTCACGTCTGTATGCCACTGCCTGTCACCAGCTGGTCCTGTCTCCTTTTCACCGAGTTCTGATGGAGACAACGTGAAACATATTCACGACAACGTCACGTACGCATGGGTGTGGCGATATCAGGGATCAGCTAAAAAAGAAAAGATTAAGACTGTTGTTTTATCCAGTGGGTCACTCGTCAAAGGTGATTTGGGTGAGTAGCCTAAAACATTAAACGAGACCGTGATTGGTCACTATATAGCGTGACACCACATCCAGCCATCCTCACACTATGATTATTACTGTTATTAGAGAATTGGTTAATAGTGGGCTGGATTACTCGGTAGGCTAGAGTTCGAATCCCGCCCAAGCCATACTGGCAGTTTGCAAGTGGAGACCAGAGAATTAGGAAATATTTAGGTATCAAAACTAATAAACTGTCATTTGCTAAGCCAGGATAGCATTTGATAAGACCGTCAAGCGTGGTCTGTACTAAAAGAAAGGTTAAACTGTAAACTATTCCAGCCTTACCATTCCCAACGTGGCGGTCGTCGTTGTGGCTCCGAAACAAGAAGAAAATTTATTATTAAATATTTTTGAAACAACTTATAGTCCTGGTAGAACTTCTTGAGTTAACATGCATTACAGATGGGAAAAAATGCGTTACAGTCACAGGCTCTACAAGTCGCGATTTGTCGAGCTATGAGCACGGATCATTCTTACCGACAGCAGTAATTATTACCGCCTGTCTTAAATATCCGCATCAGAAGTTTAATTCTGTCTTTTGCTTTTGCGTTTTAACTAAAACAAATGCCAACGGCCCCTTGCGTGCGCGAGCAAGCGAGCGAGCAAGTGAGCGAGAGAGCCACTAAAAGAAAATGGGCTAACCATAATCTCTGTAATTAGGAATTGTAGCGAAGGTCAAAATAACTTCCCGTTTCTTAAAGCTCATCAGAAAATCACTTTTATTCGGCATAAGACTTTGTACTGTCGTCTTTACTAGCAGAAAGATAAACATTCAGATTTCACATGATCTTCGCAAAATATGTCCGGGTTTATTTTTTCGGTGTTGTTCTTCGAAGAGTACAACTTAGAGTCAGCACAACCCCCGCTGTTCTGATCCTTCTCCCATCATCCTCCATCACCCTCCAGCCCTCCTGCTCTCGCCATATCGCGATGTTAAACTTTCGTTGTGGACTTGACGTTAATCTGTAAACAACACCCAATGTATCGGTCGTACATATTACGCAGTGTACAGCGTAATTATAACGCCATGTTGACACAGATCCAATCGTCTGTCCTCCCGCAAAACATCTGTGAATGTGGTTTATTTCCCTGCAAACAATCTGCGATTTCTTGGAAATCAATAGCAAGCGCGGAATGAAGACAGATCCAACCAGTAGATTCGGTGAGTATTTACAAACATTGTTACACTTACATTTCAGTTAGGATAAGTACGTGCTTTAGAGCCTGTGCTACCAGATCTGGAAATACATTTTACCTTGGATCATGCGTTTCGATGTTTGCGCGGTTAATTGTGCTGCTGTGTGTGGATCTATTAGAAAATATTCGATGCTGCCGCTTTTGCGTTGCTGTTTAAGGAAAGTAACGATCAATTTATTGTTCTTCTTGCTCGTGATAACGTTTACCTTGGACGAACGACACTCCAGGTTCTCTTAGAGCGAATTTTTCTCTTGCGAACAACCAGTTAATCCTAGTTTATTTTGATCTCCAGGCTTATGATTTGACATGGATGCTTAGTACGAAGTGACTGGTTTCTTATCATCATACCCTTGTAAAGATGATGATGTAGAGGATGACAAGAAAAGACTTTAACTATAAAAATGCTCAGGAGCTATGTCAATAGTTGAAATTTTACGCCTTCTTCTTGTTCGCAATGATGACACCACATTTTCTTTGAATGTGAATAACTGGTTACCTACTGATGTCAAAGAGACAGAGAGAGGAGGGTGAGAGAGACTGAGTGCATTTTATGAATTTTATGAACACAAACTTTTTAAAATGGCACAGGTGCGTGTCTTGTGTACTAGTGAATCGAGCTCATGGCACTGTATCGTCTCAAGCTGGCACAGACATCTTCATCAGAAGAATTGCCAGATCCTCAACACAACCTATATTGCTTTTGCTGGCTATTTTCTGGGCGTGGGGAAAGGATTAGAATTCTGCTCAATCACTGGTCTCTGCTCACTGGATTCGAACCCGAAACCAGCGTCAAGGAACTCCGGTGCTCTGTCCACGGAGCTGTCCAGTAGGTGAGGATTGACATGGTGGTTACAATTAATAAAGAACAAATGAGGACCGAGCGCTTAAATTATCGAAAGATAACTCCAACAAAGGTACTGGCAGCGCTCACACATAACCGTATGCAGACGCATCCATGCAGATCCAAGTTCCTTTATTTCGGCCCTCTATTTGCTACGTGTTCGGGTACGGTAAGCTCCCTTGGTCACATGCGTCTGCGTACGCTTATGTTTGAGCGCTGCCAGTACCTTTGTTGGAGTTATCATAGTGGTTACAAGCAAACCTCTGGCACAAAAGCTGGTCTTCGGTTCACGTTTATTTTCTTAATACAGTCATTTCCTATATATTACACTTTCTATTACTGTGTATTATTTTTTTAAAAAGCAAAGAAAATGAAAGTTTTAAAAGATCCACTGGAGTGTGAATTCTGGTCTTTAACACGAGCTTTTAGTTATGACCTTTTTACTTTCCTAGAAAAAGCTTTCACCGAAAGAGCTTACAGCGACAGCAAAAGCGGAAATGTACATGGATAATATGGAATAGCTGAGGGATGTTCTTTTTTTTTTTTTTGCATTTGTGCGCACTCCGATGCCTCATATACACATTCCAGTTTTTACTGTTTTGTCAAGCCTCAGCCCCATTCTGCCTTCCTCTGTGACTGTGGATGTGTTAGCGGGAGCTCGTGCGTTCATATGTGTGTGTGTGTGTGTGCAAACTGCTGTTTTGAAATGAGCTCAACCACTCAGTCACTCACTACCCATCCATTTACCTTCCATCTAACCTAGGGTGAGCATAGAATCATAAGCATTATATAAAAAGATTCCTCGTAACGATGCGCAAGGTTAAACAGACTTTTCAATTTCCTAGTGTGTTTCGTTTCTCAATTTTCTTTCCTATTGCTCTTCATGACATCCATCTTTTTTTTTAAAGTAACAAAAGCTAGCTGCTCTAAGGTTCCCACTGTGAGAAACAGGGAAATAACTATACGCCTGAGTCCACGTTGTTTTGATATGTTAGTCACAGTCAACTGCCAGTGTTCACCGTAAAGCTCGGATAATTGTCTACAGTCAGCTGCCAGTGTTCATCGTAAAGCTCGGATAATTGTCAAACATGAAGCAGCCTGCTTCACCTCACTGTGTCCTCATGACGATCGTGTTGATGATGGGGGCGGCGAAGCGAGGAAGATCAGACAATAACTGTAAGACAACGCATTCTCTGGGAAGGGTTGTACAGTGCACAATGAAAGGCTGGTAACGGTCTTTCGAAGACCATAAGCTCTTTTCTCTTTTTAAGCTATTAAAACGGTTATAAAAGGACGCGTCACGGGTTCCAAACTACCACCACCTTTATCTTATTTTAGAAAAAGCAGTGGTGTTTAAGCATCTTGAGTTAATCTCTCAGATGTATTCAAGTGCACGTTAAATCTCTTTCCTCAACAACTTAAATAAAGAGTTTACTTTTTGCACAGGTGCTGAGCTGGAGTTCGTCAACCTGAGAAAGGACTTTATTCTCACGCCAGTCGACAGCGACGTGAACATAACGTTTGCACTAAAGAGAGATAAGTGCTCGCCCATTAGCGAACTTTTCGTTACAATATCTAGGACAAACAATGGCAATTCACTTGATGAATGCAAGTTTAGTTTCACCAGTGTGTGTAGCGTATCTGCTGGATCCACGTTCTGTCGCTGCATGTCGGACTCTGGTCCACTCGCCTTCCTCAAGAGATTTAGTCGGGTGGAGAACGTCACGTACCTATGGAGCTGGCGGGAAAAAGAGTGGGGTACCAAACAAAAGCTCATCTCTATCCTCGTTGTGGGTGAGTTTTCGTTTACAGTTATCCTGGCTTGCGGGAAAAAGGCACCTAATATTTTAACAGCTTTTGGTCGGGACGGGTGAGAATCACCATCCGTTTGAATTAGATTTTGTTGGATCAACCTTCTGTCTGTCTTAATTATCGTAGTAATTCTTGCTCCAGAGCAGTTTTAGTTTTGTGTAGGCGGTATATTCCTGTGTGGCAGAAGGGTTAGGGTGAAAGTGACGTCACCATCTGCCCACCTCTTACCGTTTTGTCTTTATTTTTCGGGACAAGATGACGATGGCGCCACGCCTAAATCTTCACAGAGAAGCATCAACCACATAATAATACTCGGCACTGCTTTTGGCAGCTTCGCTGTGATTGCTGTGGTCATCTTTTGCATCGTAGTGATCTCTCATCGGAAAAGAGGTATCCATCTCTTTATTTGTTCTTCGAGTATTGTTATCCGTTTTTCTAAACGCCTGGGGGGGGGGGGTCCCCCTTCCGATGGGTGTCAATCTACGTCACCGCTTCTCTCCATCTCATTTCTCTGATTACACTTAGAAGTTGTAGGTACAGCTAAACTTTCACCTACAAGTAGTACTCGTTTGTCATACATATGGTGTAAATAAATATGTTTTACTGCTTAAAACATTTCTTACCAACGAATGTACAGGTTTGAGATCAACCTATTTAGGTTCGAGGGACAAATTAGAACGCAGTAAACTGTAATTCCCTCTGCTCTACTGATCTATACAGCCGACTGGTTGGCGCAAGGGAGCTTTCAGCTGCTGAAAAAGCATTTGTTGCAGTTGTGAAGATTAAACTGTGAATACAAGGACTTCAGTGCATTCACAGATTTGTTAAGGATTGTCGGCGTCTCTACAACTCATATAATCTGTTACACGATAATATGCCAGCCTCAATGAGAATGCAATAGAATCGGATTGCTAGCAGGCGAATAATTTTCAAACTTGCCTTGCTTCGCTGTTTCTCTAGCAAAGGCAGGGATTCATATTTGCATAGGTTTGCCTGTGTTTTTGTGCAGTAAGGAGAACTGACTGCCTCCCCCCTCCGCCAGCGGAATGGCCACTGTCGGATCAAAGACTGACTCCTCCCCCAGCGAGATGCTCCCAAAAGAAGCATTTATCGATGCAGTATGAAGAAGTCTCCGACACACTGGCTCTTCAAAACATTTGAGCATAACAGTCTTCCCCTTGCGGTCTGTCTATATTGTCTTTGCGTACACAATGAATGTCAAATCAGTTTCGGAACACTTCCTTTATTTCTTGAAACAGTTCTGCTTGTGCCATAATACTTGTGAAACATCACGTCACATTGTTTCCTGGGTTTTTAACCAGTCCAAAAAAACGTAAACAGTTATTATATTCAGAAAGGGGGAAATTCTTTGTAGCAGATGCACTAAACTACCTGAATACTGGGAATATATTAATTAATGCTTTCAGGTAAATTGCACAGCAGTTTTCCACCTCCACCAGAGGAGTAGTTCCACGTCCCAGGTAGACCAGAGCTGACGTCGCAAAAGTTACCTCCGGGGTCAGTCTACGGTCAAGCGTATAGCACATTGTCTCCGGAAAGTCGAATGTTTCTTCCACGCTGTATGATTTTCCAGTACCATTTGACTACAATGTAGGAAACGTACGTGACACGACAGCAGCGGGCAGTTAAGGAACTGGTCGAACTTTAACATGAATGTTGCTGGGCTTCAACATCCCGTCGTGGAATAGACTGTGCTCACGTGGTGTAGGAGGGATAATAGGGCACTTAGCGTTGGAAACTAGATCATATCATTCGATAGACGGTTTATCTCAAGTTTGTTGAGTTGCTTGTCATAAGCAGATTGACCCTATTCGTGCCTTGCCAGACACCAATGCTTTTAGTCAGCAGGCGAATTCCCATGGGTGTCATTCTGTGACGTGTTTATATTCGACCTAGAATAATATTCTAGACATTACATCTTTGATATTACTGTTTTAATTCTCTGTAGATTGACGCAGTGTCTCGTACTGTGTAACTAACCTATTTTAGACCGCGGAACTTGTAAGCAAACTTCCCCATGCTCCGTTGAATTCTCTGTTTATATCTCATTTCCTTGTTAATTATTCAGTGACGCATTCTTTCAGAAGTGAAACTAGCTAAAGACAAGTTAACGTTACCCAGAACATTGCACACAACTTTAAAAAATCATTGCTGTTGTATGTTTTCTAGAAAGAAAGACCAGCTTGATACAGTTTTATATTTATTTTGTTATTTTTACTTTTACGCCTTTAGACTGAGTTATTTCTCACTTTCAATGTTTTTAATCACGAATCAGTCTATTAGGCGACTGCTTATTTACACGTGTCAGTGAGTTGTGCGTGTGTTGTGTGCCTATGCGCGTTTGTGTAATTGTGTGTTCGCTCACGTGCGCTTTATTCTGTGACTGCGGCTGCTGGTGCTATCACGGTCGTTAGGTAGAAACGAAAAGGAACGTTACTTCTGTTTAGTAATTGTTTGTTCTAAGTTCAAGAAAACGTACCCATAATTATTCAGTAAAACAGTTTACTTGTAAGTTGCTGTTTAGTAGTAATAAATTTGATATCTAGTGTGTATGTGTGATCTATAAATATAAATATAGTGACACCGACATTGAGAACTTTCCAAAAAAAAAGAAACGCATTCTTTTATTAATAACCCTAGCAATAAATGTTTTTATCACCAAAAACACAAGAAGTTTTAGTAGCTAGGCATAACGCGACATTGAAAATATTGTTTCTACATTACTTAAAAAAGCCAAGATTTCATTTGATCTCGCTATGTTGATACAGCTAGCTGAACTAAAGTTTGGAATTATTCAAGTCACTTGCTTTAAAGGACGGAGAAGGAAGTAGAGGAAGAAAAGTGGGGGAAGGGGGGTGGTTAAGAAGGAGGAAGGAGGGGTTGAGGCTGGAGAGAGGTCGGAAGAGAGAGCACAGCTACTGAAGACATTCGAGTGTTTTATTTAAATCTGCATCAGGTTCGGATTGTTCAGACAAACTTCCTTGATCCTGTACCAACGGCTGATCAACAGAAACACGCAGAGACAAGCGCGCGCACTCTCACCAACCAACCAACCAACCAACCAACCAACCAACCAACCAACCAACCAACCAACCAACCAACCAACCAACCAACCAGCCAGCCAGCCAGCCAGCCAGCCAGCCAGCCAGCCAGTCAGTCAGTCAGTCAGTCAGTCAGTCAGTCAGTCAGTCAGTCAGTCAGTCAGTCAGTCAGTCAGTCAGTCAGTCAGTGCATACTCTGGCCTTGATTCTGCCGTTAAGCTTCCACGAAATTTTGCTCGTGCTTCTGTGTTTATCGGAGTCCGTTTTTTTAAACAAGCAAGCAAGCAAGCCATGCATTCGTTCGTTCTCTCTCTCTCTCTCTCTCTCTCTCTCTCTCTCTCTCTCTCGCTTTCTCTTATTTTAGGGAGAAAGGATTCCGACTGTCTGCTTATCTGGATCATGCAAAACTCGAGTGTGATCACACACACACACACACAGGAAAGTACTCCGTACTGTGGAGCTAAATATTTCCTTCTGCGTCTGTCTTGTCCACATGCGGCTCTGGCGATTTATAGTGATGCTTTCGAAGCTGATTGTATCGTTCATTTGTAAACATCACAGAGAAAATGGCGCGGTTCTTCTCTTCTTATTATAAATTCCTTTTAATTGTAGTGTTCATGCTGAAGGTGGCAGTTCCAGATAAGAAAGAATATAACTGTAAGTACCCTACTGATTGTAACAGCCATCAATTGCAAGTCAAGTTGTTGTATGAGACATTTGTTGTAAGTTTCATTTTCTGATAACGGCAGTAATATAATAATTAAACTGAATTTTTGTCTAAAGTCACGTAAGGGAAAACTTCGCAAGCGGACGCTATTTTTGGTTTGCTCCGCCTGTACAAAAATTTAATAAGTTTCTGAGAAGATAAAAACATACAAATATTACCGGGTAAATCTAAAAGACTTCGACATGCAGATAACCTTGTCTCTTGCGGTAAACCCATGTTTTCTGGCAGTCAATCTATGCAGCTCGTAGAATTGGAACCCCCTCCATAACTCTAAATAGTAATCAGCAAGTGTTGGGCACGTTTTGTAACAGGTGTCGAACTGTCTTTTCCTGATCACGAAGAAGACATTGTGACAGTGGGACAGAACGCAAACATTGCGTTTGCAGTCAGCTGGGCAAACTGTTCCTCGCTAACTACTTTACTCATCAAAATACTGACGCTTGAAGAAGGATACCCCAACGAACTGTGCAAACTGACGTACAGGAAAAGTGAATGCCGTGTGTCCATGGTCACCATTGCATGTCACTGCTCGTCACCTGCAGGTCACGCTTCCTTCACACCGAGTTTTAATCGTGACAGCATCACGTATATCTGGACATGGGGGTTTGAGGGATCGGACACAAAACAAAAGGAGAAAACTCTTGTTTTTTCTGATGTTTCGTTTTTCTACAGGAATGTCAGTAAGTGGCATGGAATGCTGATTTTCTGTCTAATTGATTCGTTATCTAGCAGTCTTAACTCCCGTGACAGTGCTTCTGGTTTTGTGTGCTTTCCTGATTTTTTTTTCAGTAAACTACCAACGTTATTGTAATGAAGGTGTGTTTGCGAACTGAATTTCCAATTTATCAAACAAAAAGAAGCACAAATATAATTTAAATACAAATGAAAATATTGACCAAATTAAAAAACAAAAAGGAAAAGTGACTGGAACTTGGAGATAAATCTAAGTGAAAAAACGGAACTGAAACTGAGCTGATGTAAATTAAATGATAGACGACACCGACAATCGACAGTTTCGGGGCGTTATCCCTTCGTGAGGTATTGACCCGAAACTGTCTTTATCTAGGCTCAGTTCCGTTTTTAACATAAAAACAAAAGGAGGATGCACGTCTGAGTTGGTCTGCAAAGGAAGTTTAAAGTCTGTCCTGTAAATAATGAACCAACCAGTCTTTATTACTATGCGGGGATAACACATACCGAGGTTCAAATCTAATCAGTTCACAGCAGGGTTTGGCTGGCAATGTGTTACTAAGATTTGTTTTAGCGAAAACAACAACCAAAGCTGGATCAGACATTGACGACTAACTACACTGCACGACTAAATGCTAATGTAGCACAAGCTCATTGCTAAACAGCATGTAGGGCGACTGGTGATCTCTCGCGAGATTAAGTGTGGTTATGTAACGGTTGCTGGGCTGGGCATGCCGATGTTCAAATACAACGTTATTTAAGAAAATAAGATGTTGTTTCTCTGGACACTGTGGCTGCAGTATTGCAGTATTTATTTCGTTGTTACCATCGTGTGACCTTGCCTCTATCAATCAAACGAGAAACGTCATTAGATGTTATTTCGAGAAAAGCGTCTTACGATGAAGTACTTGTTTCGGAGCACAACGGTGCAAGCTGTACGCATGCACCGACTGCCATATTTTCTTTTGTAAGAATTCGTCTCGCCATCGCCATGAAGATCAGGTGAGTTGTATAAAACAAACAAACAAAAGTTAATGTGACTGTTTACCTACGCAACATACCCTTGTCGTTAAGACATATTTTAATCTAAAATTATTTCAGCTGGTGTTTCTTGGGGATGTTTGCATACTTCTTTATCTCCTCTCTCTTTCTTTTACTTTCTTCTCTGTCTTTCTGTTTCTCTTTCTCTCTCTCTGTCTCTGATGTGTGTGTGTGTGTGTGTGCTTGCAAGAGCGATTGTAAACGTTTTTGTCTGGCACACCCTCACACGCACACACCACACACACACACACAAGCATGCACTCACGCACACACGCACACAAACACGCACGGACACTCACACACGCACGTACGCGCACACACACTCACGCAAACACTCGAAGTGTGAGAGAACATTTATTCTTACATAGAGGTAATTGAGTTTATCCTGGACCAAAACTTGTTTATTCTGCCTGTAGCAAACAAAGGAAGTAAGAAAAAGAAGGTTTCAGAAGACGCTATGAGTCATGAAAGATTAGAAAGAGATAAAGCTGTTCTGTTGCTGTGACGCTCAGCTTGAGGACGATTTTCTTGTTCTTATCTTTAGCGTTTCTTTGTAGTAGCAATACACGTGCTGGGCAAAATAACTCAAGAAATTGAGGATACAGCATTGGAGACACATTTTGTGTAAATAGTAAGAGCTTACTTTGAGTGGTTTTGTATTGTGGCAATCATTTAGTGTGGGTCTGTTACGGACGAAGCTGTCGATGTTTGTGCTGTTAAAGGGAAAACTATTCAACCTGCAGCTTTAGGTCTGTTTCATTGCAATCGTTCAGAACATACTGTACGTTGATCATAACATCGACGAATTTGTTTTCGCAGGTGTCCGACTGTATTTTCTCAATGACACTTGTGACATCATCCATGCGGCAGCGGACAACGATGTGAACGTGGCATTTTCTGTGCTTTGATATAACCCTGCACCTACTGCTGAAGTTCTGATCGCAGCAGTGGCGCCAAGATAATATTACCATTCTAATAACTGCATTTTTGAAACAAAAGATACGCGAATAAGATTGTATCGGTCTCCTCTAGTTTGTTACAGCTTTCCCCGTTCGGGACGGGACGACCTCCTGCGAAGCGACATGACCAGAACTCCATAATCGTGTATGTGTAGAGTTTGCAGTAACAGTGGATCAGAATATATATATGTGTGTGCGTGTGCGTGTGCGTGTGCGTGTGCGTGTGCGTGCGCGTGCGTGCGTGCGTGCGTGCGTGCGTGCGCGCGCGCGTGTGTGTGTGTGTGTGTATGTTGGTCACTTCTGCCGACAATCGAGTAAATACACACCCACGTTCCGCGGACGTGTTATTTCTGCCGACGTCGGAAATTTTATTGAAAGTCACTACAAGTCGATACACACGGATCGGTGTGTATAACTGGCAGATGGTCCCTCCAGGGCCCGGGTTTGAAGAAGTCTTCACTAGTTTGGAGAAAACTTTGCAGCACTGTGACGTCATCACATCCGCCCCGCTTAGTACTGGGGATACAAAATGGCGGGAAAACGACTGCTGGATTCTTGTTATGGTATGTGATGAACATTCCCATTTTTGTTTTTTTAAAAATATTTAGCAAAAGTTTAGTAAAACAAAAGTTATTTACAACAAAATCGATGCCTTTAAGCTATTGCATTCTACGGTCTGTTGCCAAGTCGTCAGTAGTAGCCCAGTGGAGTGTTCTCCAGAGATATGGGACATGTGATGATGATGATCAATGGAGATGATTGTAAGGCTATAGTTCCTTTGTAAAAAAAAAAAAGCAACTTGATGGAGCAGGGATCAGCTTAGGAAACAGTTAAAGATGGTACTGATGTTGTTTAAACGAAATTTGAACAACTAGCTAGGTTGCCGAGGTGTGGTTTGGGGTAGCTCCGATGGGTTTTTCTCAGCCTTGCTATTTACTTTCTGATGTCCTTTCCAATGATTTATAAAATGTGACAGAAATCAACGAGTAACGAGCAAGACCCTGTTTTGATATCCGCGAGCTTCATTACTACGCTGTTCATTTTGTAATGTGTTTATCCTTGCAGATTGTCAGTCAGAAATGGAGGAAAACACTCGTTCTTCAAGTGCACAAGAAATCTTTCATTTCCTCTGTGTTGACGCCCCATCATCAAAAAAAGCGTGTTGACGCCCCATTATCAGATACTGTGTTGACGCCCCATTATCAGATACTGTGTTGACGCCCCATTATCAGATACGGTGTTGACGCCCCATCATCAAACACCCTGTTGACGACTCCCCATCATCAAACCCACGGTATGTCATGTACACAGCAGACGACGCTGGTCATTACGACTGCATTATCGCTGAGCAGCGGAGATGTAGAGGCAAGTAAATTATTTTCCTTCTTATTACGGTCTGGTACACAATTCTTACTAGAGGACTACAGTACGGCAGTTACTTGACCCCCCCCCCACCCACCATTTCTGGAGGGGTTTGTGTTTTTGAACGAATAATTACTTTTAATAATTACTAATAATTACTTTTTATTATCTCCACAAAACAGAAGGTATTCTATAGGTGGCTTTTATTTCCATTTTAAAATAATTACACGTCAGTGCGGTTTTTTTTCAGATCCGTGCACTGGGCACCCCGAGAGACATGAGAGGCATGAGACATGAGAGACATGAGAGGCATGAGACATGAGAGACATGAGAGACATAAGAGACATGAGAGACATGAGAGACATGAGAGACATAAGACATGAGAGACATGAGAGACATAAAACATGAGAGACATGAGACATGAGAGACATGAGACATGAGACATGAGAGACATCCAGAACCTCCCAGTGGCCGCGTGACGGTCCGTCCAGCAGGCAGCAGGACGTACAGCACAGTCCACAGAAAGTCAACAGCACACGGTCTGACATTTGAAATTCTGACACAGAAAGATCACCCAAGGGGAGAAAAGCATAAATCAACCACCCAGGAAGAGGACGGTTTTATTTTGGGGCGCAGAAACGTTTTTGCAGTCTGTGATCAAGTTACATTTGTGACACTTACAGACCTTAAGACAGGCTTTTTGGAATAGTGCGTTTCACTTTAAGTTTTTTTCCTCTCTCTCTCCAAGCTTGCGTTTGCATGTGCATTCCTCTGTGTGGATGCGTACGTACGTGCGTGAGTGTGTGCGCCCACGCCAATTTGACAATAACATTAAACAGGATTCTTATAACAGTGTTTATTTCTTGGACCAAATACAGCGCACAGGGCAGAGGTGAATAACGAGGCAAACAGCTGGTACGATATCGAAATGCATGAGGTACAATACTGCAGACAGGGCTGCGTAATCGAGCCATTTTGATGATTTTCTAATATTTTAATATTCTAAACCCTTACAGACTCAAACCTGTGCATTGAGAATAATAAAATTTCAAGTATTTGCCATTTATAACAAGTAATAATCACATTATGGCTGTTAGTTTTAACGGGGTATGATTTCAAAGCCGTTACCCTACTGTGTCACTTCAATATAACGATTACTGTAACCCTTAGTGGGGTTGCATGGCTGTTCTTATCGTGTGTCCATATGTAATAGCGACGTGAAGAGAAGCGCGCGCTCATGCATGCACGCATGCACGTACACGTGCACATATGCAAAGATGCACACACGCGCGCGCAAACACACACAGAGGAAACTGCATAAGCACAACCCCACACGTAGACGCGCACATACATTATCCAAAATGAAGGGAAACAGATACGTTTTGAGGTTGGATTTGAAGGATGAAAAGAAAGGAGAGAGTCCGATGTGAGAGGGCGGGTAGTTCCAAAGTTGAGGGACGTAGACGGAGAAACAGCGGAGGCCATGCGACTTGCGTTTGAAGTGGTTTTGTTGGGAAAGTCGTGAAACGAGAGCGAAGTGGAGGAGATGGAGTGTATAGAGAAATCAGATCATACAAGAAGGGTGGGGTGGCTTCTGTTAGAATGTTGTAACAGTTGGACTGTACAGCGAAATCAGATCAGACAAAAGAATGGGGTGGCTCCTGTCGGAATGTTGTACTTATTCGCTCAGAGACAGGAAGCCAGTGAAGTTTCTTTCGCAGCGGGGTAGTAGGGTCACGGAGAATAGTTTATTTAGAGTATTTCAGGTACTCTTTGAACTGCTTGTGGGCCGCTAAAAAGGAATAAAGTATCCAAATGTTAGATATCTCCATCCCTGTTGGGGCCAACGTTTCTGTTCAAAAAGATGATCTTGTCTGGCATAAGCGACTAAAAATAAATCACCTTCATAGATTCAAATATATAAAAGAATATTTTTAAAAATTTTTGGCTTGGGTGGGTGGGTTAGGACCCGTTTATAAAATTGAGACAGCCTTACCATTCACAAACATTTGTTGCAAACTTATTAACAGATACGGAACAATTACAAACATTTCGATGTTTATATAAAATACTTTTTCTAGACTATTTCTTCAAAACAACATTGCATTAGGATTGTTGCAAATGTTTTCAAATCGAAGAGGATTGTCGTGTGCGTCAATGTGGTGAAGCCAAAAGAAATCCCAAATGCTTTTATGTTGATGTCTACGTATTTCTTTGCTGCAGCGAAGAGAAGGCATGCAGTGTTCAATGTTGGGCCTGGGGGGTGGGTTTTGTTTCTGTTCTTCACAGAGCTTATGTTATGACTGCAGAACAATGGGTGGTAGTCCCTTTACATTTCATTTGATCAGGTTGGCTACTGGGTTATCCATTACACACCATGTTAAGGTTCTTTGGAAAACCGGAGTGTCGATCGAGACTTGTGAGAGGGCGAAGCATTCAATGCGACCGCCAAATGAAATGTCATTGTGGAATCAAAAATTCCACTGGGTCTGTACGTTTGCCTTCTGTGGTTGCATCTATATCACGGAGTGCAGAAATGGGTGTGTTGTGAATGTTTCCGAGATGTGACGGTAATTGTTCAGTTTCCTCTGATATAGTGCTACACAAAGCGAACACATTTGCAAAATCTGTTTCTTATGCGTGGATGTGTTGGTGGAATGGCGAGTTGTCTGCGCCTTAATGGTATTTGCAGATTCGCGTCCATGATACTCCTGCCCGTTCATGCAGCGTCATTTCATGGGAGCGATGAAGGCAGGTATGGTTTCATTGTCTGATGTCAGACAGATCTATTCAGCAAATTCACAAATCCTTTTTAATACTTTATACAAGAACAGAGTAAAATCTGAACTTGTAAATCTAGTGAACGCACTTTTAAAAAAAACTCTCAATCAATTATATGTAGAAGTATTTCTCAGTCACTCGTAGAATACAAGTAAAATTTCAATGTATCCACTAACGCTCAACCTAAGCATAATGAGCCTGCGGACCAATCAAATTTTGACATAAATAACCATGAAACGAGCAGCATTTGACAAAAGTATTGAAATATGTGATCAAGGGATTAGATTGAGATCCTTTCAAGAAAGAACAATTTTTGACTTTCATATAAATGATTCTCACCTTTCAAGAAAACAATTATTGACTTCCATATAAATGATTCTCACCTTTCAAGAAAACAATTATTGACTTCCATATAAATGATTCTCACCTTTCAAGAAAACAATTATTGACTTCCATATAAATGATTCTCATAGTCAACTTTTGACTCATGAGCTCGTTAAACCAAGACGAGAATTGACCCAGTAATAAATTCTTAAACGTTAATGCCATTATTGCAGAACTTTATAAGCCGGACAAATCCAAGGTTTGTCTCGTTCAAGGCAGTTCATCGCTGTTCCACTCCTTTACACAGAGATAACGTTCATTTCCCAAGTACTGTCTGAAACATATAGTTCTATACGGAGGGAACAGTAGACAATTCTCCACGTCGCTTTTTCACAGACGGGGCCCTCTACTGGGTTCGATAGGATACTAACATGAACCAGTATATTATTTTCCCTTGGGTAGGGTTTAGAACGCACTGCTTTAGAAATGTGTGCACTTTAGACGGAAAATGTTAAGACCAGTTGATAACACAGGACCTGCAGTCAAGCAGGCTTCAACGACAATTAACAGCCTGTAACCACAAGACAGGTAAAATCTTCTACCAAGACAGGAGACGAGTTCACAGGAACCCACGTACGCGGGTGTAGACAAGATTCGAATTGAGAAGCGACGATAAGAAACAGATGTACCGAGTCTGTGTCACTCGTTCCTTTCCAGGAAACGCTACATCGATATTCACTTCTCTGGTCGTCAGAGCTACCAATGGAAATCCTAGATATTAAACAGTTAGCCCGACAATGCCAAGATTATCCTTAGAACCTAACACATGAGTCCTTGGTGCTCAGAGATTTCCAAGTGACTGACCGAGACCCGCGCTAACGTGATATATTATATTTAGATCACGTGATGAACTTCTAGTGTGGATCGGGTAATGCCAATTAGCGCGAAGCGGCCTTTAGGTCAGCAATAATGTTTTGGCTGGAGGTAGTGACATATTGACTTAACTGAATTTAAAGGAAATTTTCTGGATAATCCTTTGTTGTTGTTGTTGTTGTTACCAAGTGGCGGGAAAAACCTAAAACAAGACATGTACGCAAGAGATATGTCTTGACCGAGCAAGGGATGAATTTCATAATGATTTCACGAGTAAAGAAACAGTTATGGTCGATGTGTAGGTGGAAAATGATATTAGACTCAAGCTAAATGCATAGATTTGGTTTCACAGGGCTGGTGTACTCTGCTTGCGGGCGAGAAGTTAAATCGTTTCTATCGGACGAGCGAATAAATTGCGACTTTGCGACACGTTCTTAATTACTTGTCAGGTGAATGCATAAGGGGTAGTTGTTTCCCTAACAGAAGTGTGCAGTCCCAGACTGACGCACAGAAGGATGACAGAGGAACACATGATGCTAACTTGAATTTTGACTAAGACATCCTCTCATGCATCACTATATAATTGTGTAAAAACTATATTTGTCAATCGTTGTCATAATAAGCGATATGATTATTTGAAGGAGAGAATGGAGTATTTAGGCTCTTCTGATATAACTCATTCCGTTTTTTTAAACAAACGTTTATTTGTGGAACAAAAGTATAAAACACTCATACAGCCAAAGGCAGGGCCAGTCAACATGTCAGCTTAATACAAGCCTCGCTCTGGCGAGTAACACTGGGAACAGAAGTACAAATAACTGGCGACGATAATGAATTAGAAAGGCAAGTGGGAAGTACGATAACGGAACAGAGAGAGAGAGAGAGAGAGAAAAAAGAGGGCGAGTGAGGTGGAGGGGGTTATATTTACTTCCATTGAATATCAGCATCCGCCAGTCCAGCGTTGGATTCACAGTCAGTGTCAGGGAGCCTGGAACAGGTCCTAGTGGAAGCGCTCAGAAAGCTTTATGTAGTGTTGGACTCATTTGGAGATGCGTTCATTTTAGTCGACTGTTAGGGAGGGACCTCCAAATAAAAGGGTGTTTGTATTTCAGTATTCTTCGTTTAATGCGGACAGTGTTGTTTTCCTTGCTTCTGCATACCTGGGACAATCCAAGAAATTGTGTTCGGCAGTTTCGTGCAGGAAGCCCCATCCACAGAAAGGATCCTCAGTTAAGTGTCGTCTGAATAAAGCGTCGTTGAGGTTGCTCATATTGCGACGTAAACGGCAATGAAAAATTTGTTCTTTCCTCTCGCCTGTGTAATTGTGTGTTGGGGTGTGGGCCTCATTTCTCTGTAGGTCATGTTTCAATGCGCCAACGGACGTCGTTTTTTGTATGTTTTACGGTAGGGAATTTCATCGCTGCAATTAACGATAGATGACAGTAGTATTTTGTATGGCGGCTTAAAAGGATGGTGGTCAATTCGAAATTTACAATGCATCGTGGTCTTCGATTAGATATATCCTGGAGCAGACGATATTGGAGGATATGAAAGCACACTTTAGTGCTTTAGGCTACGTTCACGCAAAGCCGGTCCGTATGACGGTGGCTGGCGCCTACAGTGCGGATAAACATTGGGAATCGGCACTCTGCCTCCTATAATGCTAATGACATACCTTCACGCTTGGCAGGTCATGGAAGGGCATGGTACGTCCGCTTACTGTGCAGCAAAGATGCAAAAAAAAAGTCGGGATCAAGGGACGTCACTTTCCGCATCTTTAACAGTGACATGCCCTTGATTCAGGCAGAGAAAGAGAATCGAAAAATGTATAAGCGCTGTTCAGAATAGAGCTATGTTTAGGACAGGCAAACAAAAATAATCTCCATAAAGACAAAGCTTTTTTAGTTTTTCAGGGCGAATTCTAATGTACTCGACAGAATCTGTCGATCGCTTATCAACTGAAGCATCATACGATGGAACTTCCCGTAAGTTCTGCCACTTCGGTGAATCGGGGGAACGCCATGGCGTCCACAGCTTTTCTTCGGCAATCGTTTTCTCATTATCAACCCAATTTTCCCGAAGAGGGTCACGCTTAGTAATAACATGTTGCCTTCTGCTGCCGGCAACTGGTGCCAGCAGGTGGCAGCTGTAGGCAGGATGCCCCCGACACCTACCCAGCGCCAAAATGGCCGCGACAAACAGACGGACTTACCGTGAACCTTGCATAACACACCTGGCACTTTATAAGCTTCGGAGCACTTTATGTCGTTTATATTTGAAAACTGTCTTCAAGATGATTGCATCAATAATTATCTGTATTTTTTAATTTCCGAAAATCCATCGCCATTATCTTCCATTTTAATTTTAGAAGCTCTTAAAATTCACTGAAGAGAATCTTCAGTGAATGGTGAGAGAGCTTCTGAAAATAAAATTCGATTCTCAAACTTTCAGATATGTCTACAGCAACAGCTTTTATTGCGAACTAATGGGTGAGGGGGGGGGCAGAAAAGTTGCTGCGTTATTTGAGGAAAAGGAGAACGTATAACTGTCCTTAGGTCAGCAAATTAAGTAATAGAAATAATGCGAAATTTCGATGTTTCTCTTAAGCAACATTCTCAAAGCTGAGAGCTGTACCATTTCAATGTTTTCGCGCTTTCTTTTGAGTGAGTCTTGACAAGTCTTCTGGTGACAGCGAAAGCAGAGTTTTGACAAAGTCAACGGCATCCCGCCTTGTTATCTTAACCTTGCTGTTTTCATCTAACTTGATATTATTTGAGATTTTTAACTGAGTCACAAGATATTTTCGTCTTTTTTCCTCTATTACACGGCGCCTTCGCTCCAGATAAATGTTTATAGTATACAGGAACGGGTTCAGCGCAGAATTTATAGGCAGAACAAAAATGGCTATTCCGATATTGACCTCTACGAAAATATGGACATCGTTGTTAAAAGATAGAATTCCCATAAAACAGACAGGAAAAACGGACACAAAATTTAATATTGCTACTGTTATCAAGCGTTTAGCGATGATAAAATCTTTACTATTTGCAGAAGTACTTGTAGCGGAAATAGAATTATTCTGAACAGACAAGTATATGAAAATTTGACCAATAAAAATGCAGATGAAAAGAATACAATTCAAAATAACCTTAACACCATAAGAATACCCGCGGCCAGGAAAATAAATACTTGACGTTGGAAGTGGAAAACAAATGCTCGTTTGGCTGTAAAATTGCCAATGTGACGTCACTGGCAATAGGGGGATCACTGCTAAACCCAACCCTACTAGCCAGCTAACTGTGCATGCAAACTGTGCGGACCTTTTCTCAAAGTGCAGATGCTGAAACGGAAAACGAAGAACTAGAAAACGATCGATAGTGATCAAAAAGATGATAAACACCGACACCTCAGAGGACAAAAAACTTATAAATCCTGCCACCGTACACAAACTGCTGTTTCTCCATCCCACATCCTCCCAAAGGTAAACACCTCTGTACCTTTGGTCGGCGATATCAATAATCAACAGGTACACACCCATCAGTAAATCCGCCATGCACAAGTTCGTCACGAAGATGTCGTAACCAGCCTGGCTTGGTGCTCTGTGGAAAATCAAGCGATACACCAAACTACTGACATTTCCAGCTAAGGCCAGTGAAGCAAAGATGGCGAGTCCAACGCGGTACAGGTTGGAGCGCAGCAGATCGTCACAAGAAGACACTTCATCAGAAGGTGCGTGACAGTTGAAGACGTTGAAACCCCCGGGCAGCGTCGCCGGACAACACAGCTTGTAGCTGTCCGCGTAAACAGTTTGAAGTCTGTCGAGTTCTTGAAATATTTCTCGTGGAAATATTGTCATGGGACAAAAGCGAAGATCAATCACACGGAGATCGTTCGGTTTTGGAAACCCTTGTCCTGTCACGTGATTTAAAAGGGTGCCGGACAAGTTTAAAGTCGTTAAATCGGAGAAGAAAGAGAAGATACTCAAGTCTGTTTGTGTAATGTAGTTGTTAGACAAATCTAATGTTTTCAGAGACGACTTTTGTACGTAATCATAGAAAGAAAACACTTTTAAACGATTGTCGCTCAACTTCAAAATCTGTAAGTTTTTTAGACCAGAGAAATGGTCTGCCGTTAAGCGAGTTAACTTATTATTGCTCAGGTCGAGAATACGCAGATTTTGAAGTGATGCTTCATGTAGTGTTGTCAGATTACATCCCACCAAACTGAGATGAACGAGATACGTGTGGTTGTCAAGGTCAGCAAGTGTCATCCGTGTGTCACTGGCATCCAGGTAGCGAAGATTGGGGTAACTGCTGGCACGGATTACATCAGAACAAACGAAAGCCCATCCATGACAGACACAGTGCTGTGGACATGTTTCGTTGCACAAGATTTCGTCATCTCGTTGAGGACAGTTGTATGACCCGTCACACAAGTGACTCTGGTGAACACACGCCTGAGAGCCGCGACAGCGATAGAATCCAGGACACGTGTAACTGTCACATTCCGCCTCGTCTTCGTGACCAGGACAGTCGTACACCCCGTTACATCGAAAGTAGACAGGCAAGCAGATTTTTGGTAGACTGACACAAAGGAAGTGGGACACAGGACAGAAAGAAATATCTGACGTATTGTTTGTAGGTGGTATGTACTCACTCAGATTAAAGTTTGCTTTTACAAAATCAACAATTAATGCCGGTGCAGTCGAAAGGAACTCAGTATTGAATTGGTAGTATTTTGAAATGCATTTGTCTTCATCTGCACTGTCATCACAGTCCACTTGTTGATCACAACGCTCCCATACCTGCACACACTGTTCAAATAATAAATAAATAAGTGCGTGCATTGCTTGCATATATAACTACAGAGTTACAACAATCCGATCAAATCAAAAATACGAACTGAAATTTGTAAATAAACTGTATTTGCAATGTACTATACGTTCTTTAAACTATCAGATTTTTGGCATTCGTTTGTGATAAACTTAGCTAGTTTACAAGTGAGACTTCAGTGTGGCCCAAACATATGTACGAGCACTTCCAAACACACATTGGTTACATACAGTTTGTTAAATGCTTTCTAGCAAGTTCACGATAGATATTAATAATCGAACATGTCACGAGAAGCTGTAATTGAACAAACAGGTAAACTACAATTTTTGATTTGCAAACAATTACAAAAACTAAAACTTAAGTTTTAAGTTTTTAATGATGATTACGGTAGCCCACCCTTTTAATGTCACATGTGAAGGGAGACTTGTCATCACAGGGTGGAAAGTAGCAGAAGCTTTCATCACTTCCATCCCTACAGTCCGCACGATGGTTGCAGACCAGAGTGTACGGGACACTCTGCTGTGTTTCAGCACATTGAAAAAGCAAGGGAAGAGACTTCAAAGGTGCCGCGCAGGAGGAAGTGGCGCCATTGTTATTGAGCCAGCAGTCAGAAATCTCGTCACATGACAGGAAGACGTGCGTGAAGTGGTTCTCAGGGCATGGGATGTATCCCAGCTGTTGTGTAAGTAGCATGATTCCCAGTGAATTGCATGCACTCACTGATCATGTCAGAAATTTCATATACACAATTTAAGAAAATAAAACAGCTAGGTTACGTCATTAACGATAAGTCTGGCCTGTTTTTCAGTCCTTTTTGGACCATCCTTGAAAATATATCAGAAAAAAATCTCCATGAAAAGAACGATAAGAATACTATCTCCCTGATATATCCAGGACAGTTACAATCCTTCTGCGCTGTCCTTCGTGACATCCTACGGGCTAGCTCATTAACGAGACTCTAGTCCTACCAGTGAAAAACGTAAGTTCTGTAACACTTATCTCGAACACCGATACGTATTTTATAGTATTTCTTTTTCTACTCCCGTAGTTCGTGTTTTCTTCCTGTTCCTGTCTTGATTCCTTTCCTCAACAAGTTTTATTGTTCTAATTATTTAGTTCATTCTATTTTACTTTGTGTTTATTTTACTTCCATATTTACTTGATCTGTCCTTTATGACATTCTTTGGCTTTACTTTCTTGTTTTGTTTTTATTGTTGTTGTTTCCTATTACTTCCCAGCGTCCAATCTTCATCTCATGTGTCCTCTTCCACCTCCCGACTGATAAGTGTCCTTTCCTACTGTTTGTGTTGTATTTCATATCCGATTAAGGGCTAGTGATCCACAACGTGGAGTTTGCTTGTATCAGTCATTAGCATTGCTCCTTGTATTGCTTTTACTCAAAGATAGGCAGCTTTGTAAATAACAAGGACAAGGACGAATTTTGCCTTTCCTGCAGAACTTCATTCAAAGGGAGATAATGTAAAAGTGAACTGATGTTTCACATTACAGGTAGATTTCTTTCTGAAGAATTTATTAGCTCCTGAAACAAGCTCATGTTATTGATAAAAATCAGTTCAGTACAATCAGCAGATCTGCATGCTAGTGATATTTAGGCTGCTACAATTCAAACATTTCAGTTAAAGTAGCCATTTTTTCTGTGTTCACTTCGTTTGTCATTAATATGACGCTCCTACGTCCTTCTATTCTTTTTATTTAGTTTTTCTTTTGTGTACTTTTTTGTATTTAAAATTATTGTTTAAAAATATATTTTTTGATAGCTGCTAGAAAATGTTAAAATCAGATTTCTCAATGAATCTTTCGCAGATAGGGAAAGATTTTAGTAGTCTTTATCTGTGCGTACCAGACGACAATGGATTTGAAGGAATGGTGGCATGAAATAACCTTTGATCTACACGGTTTTTAAATTTTGAAAGTCTAAATGGTGAGATAACAGGTTAAAGTATGGCGTTTTATTGAAAAAATCTATCCAACAGCAGGGAGAGGAAAGACAGTTAAATGTGCTTTGAGAGGATAGAAAGGTGAAGGCTGATATCACTCTAAAAATATTTGTACGATCTTAAGTATTGCTTTTACAGACCCACCATCAGACAAACCAAACAGTTCTAGCTTTTCTAATCCAGACCCCTTGCTTGAGAATATTAGCACTAAAAAAACACACAACCCCTACGTTAGACACTGCATCAAGAAAAAATTATTATGCTCAGACAATTTAGTGAAAAAAGGTGAAGTATACCTGTCAAAGTTAAAATCATTGAAACAAAAATTTTTTTTTACATCTCTTACAACTACAAATAAAACACTCCCGATTAAAACAGTTGTGTTATGTGCAAGTGCAGTTACTGCACATTTAGGTCTCTTGAGCACTGGAAATACTGGCAGGAAAACTGACCTTGTTAAATCTTTGTAACACACTGGGCATGATGCTTCGGTATTGTGCAAGGTTGTGGGATGTCTGACATATATATTGACCAAAGAGAAACTGCACATTGTCACCACAGTCGAAAGTCTGCACGAACAGTTCACCACTTTCAAAGTGATATGTGATTGTCCCACAAATTCCACTGTATGATACCGGCTTAAAGTTGGTAAAATGAGCAACAGTACCCTCCGGATGAATGAAGCTGTTTCGATACCTGCAAAAGACAGTGAATTTGAGTATATTGCAAACATATTATCAAGGAGCTAATATGACAATGTAATTTGAACATATTGCAAACATATGATCAAGAAGCTAATATGACAATGTAATTTGAACATATTGCAAACATATGACAAATGAGCTAATATAAAAATGTAATGTGGGTATATTGCAAACATATGATCAAGGAGCTAATATAAAAATGTAATGTGGGTATATTGCAAACATATGATCAAGGAGCTAATATAAAAATGTAATGTGGGTATATTGCAAACATATGATCAAGGAGCTAATGTAAAAATGTAATGTGGGTATATTGCAAACATATGATCAAGGAGCTAATATAAAAATGTAATGTGGGTATATTGCAAACATATGATCAAGGAGCTAATGTAAAAATGTGATCAGTGACAGTACTAATCAAGAACAGTATCCTTCCTGCTTACATTACAGGGCTTGAGGGAGGCGATCCTCTTACGGCAAAGTAAACATTAAGTCTCAATTGAAGACGGTGTAGAAGCAAAAGCAGAGACACCACAAGTTCTTTAGTGTGTAGACTTATCATCTGACCTCCAAGCTGCTGACACCATTCATACTCGTCAGTGGGAGAGAATGGGTAATCGAAGTATTTTTTCGAAAGGGCGAAACAGCGACCTTGCAACTGAAATAGTCCTTGCTGAAGGTTGCCGTCAGCTTCCCAACAACCCACTCCATCTTCATCACTACTGCAGCCAAACACAAAGATGCATGACCAAGGCGGATTGACATCTCCCCAGTTGGCAGTCGCACAGCGCCATCGGTCTGCAGAGAACTGAACAGGCGGCTGGGAGATTGGGTAAAAATAAAATTTTATCTTAAAATCTGCGACGCTGAACCTCCGCCAGCTTTGATATGTCGCGTCCACCTTCCCGGAATAGAATACCCGGGCGGTGCAGTTGTCTGGCGTTAGTACACAAAGCCGGGACGATATGCTGTTGTTCTCCGAGCGGAGGGTCACGGTACCAGCATAGGCTTCACAGTCAACGTCGAGGGTTTGGAGATGGATCACTACCATGTAGTTTTCTGGGGCCGTGAGGCGCACAGAGGTCTTTACAAAAGCTGGCAACCATTCTTCTTTGTTCCAGTTTATCAGTTCTAAATAACCTGTAAATATTTCAGAACAGAAATTTGTATCTTAGCAAGCTGAAATTTAACTACATCAAAATTTTTGCATTTTATGTTTATACAAGTTTTAGATTTTTGTCTCTGTCTGTCTGTCTGTCTGTCTGTCTGTCTGTCTGTCTGTCTGTCTGTCTGTCTGTCTGTCTGTCTGTCTGTCTGTCTGTCTGTCTGTCTCACCCCAGATCGTCAAGCTGTTTCTCCCCGCCATTCCTCACCCTTTCTCTAAATGAACATTCTATGAACACTTCCCACAGACAGGTGTCACACAATCGCACCTGCCCCAAACATTACAACGCCACAAAAGTTCTGTCATAAACACAACAGTGTTTTACCTTTGGCGTTTCTTCAATTGGCTTAAACAACGTGTTTTAAAAACAAACCTATAGCTTTCATCAAAATACTTAACCAGACAGCTTGACAAGTTTTTCGCTTACTTCATCTTGCATAATTAAACCTAGGCTGAGGCTGTTCATGCTAAATATACTGATGTCTTTGCTAATATTGACGTCATTACGTAATGACACAATAGAAGTTGTGTTGATGTACGAGCTTGAAGTTTTGCACTTCTGCTACACCCTCCAGAGATGTCAGAAGTGGGAACCAAGAAAGGCCAAGCTACAAATGATACAGCCAGAATGGACAGTTCTGAGCACCATTCATCAGGCAATGAAATACAACATAAACAGATATCTGGACATAGGCTAAATGCTCACCTATCAATGACAAGAGTAATGTCCCTTAACAGACTCTTCACACGATATTAGTCAACCACTTCCGCCCTAAAAGCGTCATATGAAACCGAAAGTGGACATCAAAAGCATAATTATAGGCCAGAACTGCAATGACAAAAAAGCGGCGGTACCTGCACAAAACGTTGGCCGCTTCTGGCAAGGCACTGATACAGAAAACGTCTGTGTGTTTTCCAGTGAGAGGAGACGAAGCACGCATGCGACAGGCTGACAACTGAGAACAAACACGGTCGCATTGCCCACAATTGCTACTGAGCGCAAGCTTATAGAACGCTTGGCTGCTGGGAAAAGGGGTTTTCTTTGCTGAAGCAATGGGCAGACAAAAGGGCAGACAATTAAGGGGCGGCGGGAACCCGAACGGCAGAGGCAATGCAGAGCAGAACACAGCATTGTCTGCACTCGCTGGGAGTCCCCGAGAAAAGAGGAAGCCTTGGTCTAACAGGTTGTGCATATTCCGCCCCCCATTCCCCCCCCCCCCCAGCCATGGGCTGAGCGTATAAGCGAATAGGGTCAATACCAGGGAGGGAAGGGTAACCATTTAAAGGGTGCAGTAAGGGTTTGCCGTATGGAGAAATAAAACACTCTGGATCATGATCAGCATTGTGAAGTGAAAACGAAATATAACCAGGCTTGACCTATGAAGAGGGACATATCTGTGAACTTAATCCAGGCTGTTGGGTTACAGTATTCGGCCATCAAGAGGCAAATTAACCCAAGGGTTTGCAGTTTGAATCTTCAGTCTTGGGTCTCAAGTTTTGAGAATTGTTTTTTTAAAAGATTTTTTTTGTATGGTAACCACTGTAAGATCTTTTGCCACTGTAAATGTCATTAAAGTATTACGGCATAAATGTTTTATATAAAATTAATGTCATTTTTATTTTGTAACATCAAAGGGAGAATCTTGGAATTCTGCATTTCGACCTTCTATCTTCCTGGAGGTACATTTTAATTGTTTTCTGTAAAATTTCGTGGTTATTGCTCCCGGGAAAGATTCTCCCTACTTATTTGAGTTTAGGTTTGTATGAGATGACTGTTGTTATGTTTGAAATTTCCTTTGTTACAATATTCCCTTTAGCATGCTGTTCACCTAATGTCATATAAAGATTCTATAACTCTATTACCTGTAATAGAGAATGTAAAGGTAACGCGTTACCTGTAGTTGGAGATGTAAAGATGGCGCCCAGCCGTGGGCGCATGGTCTCGGCCATTGTGGTGATGTTAAGCAACAGGTCCACATTGATGATAGTTTTGTCGAAACTCTTATCAACGGTCATATTAAAGAAAACAATACTGGAATATGAAAAGAAGAAGCCGGGCAAATTTGCGGGACAGTCATAGTACAAAACTGTTTGGGTCTCATCCAGCAAAGTAAACCTGACTGTACCACAGCGGGACGGTCCTCTGACCTTAGTAACCTGCACGCGAGCTACCATCGTTTCTGGAACAATCAATTGTACTGCACAGAATGTAGAGAGTTCTTTAACTCTATTCGTCCTGACAGACCAGTAAATGCTACCCTCGCTAACAGTTATCCTGTGCTGAACAATGCGATTAATACAGTCCGTATGATTTAAATTCAGAGGATCCCACGTATGGCTTCCGAATGTCTTCTGAGAGGTATGGAATTCTTCAACACTTGTTATCTCAGTAGCAGGTTTGTTATGCCATGGAAAGTTTATCTGAGTGACTGTGCTATCAGACTCCAAACAGCTATTCGTGTATTGCGTCCCGTTCCTTGCCATATTGCTGCCGTCTCCGTAATCTGTACAGTTCAAGGAATAAGGGGTTCTACCCTGTTGCGTACTGGGAGAAATGATTTCTTCAGATGACGTAGTGATAAGCGTGACATTACCTGAAGTGGTGTTTGGTGTCACGTGACAGGCGATTATAACTGCAGCTATTAATATGCTGCGCACGATATAAGAAACTCGGCTGCTATGCATGGTTATTTTTCTTGAATTGTTAAAACAAAATGCCTTCCATTGTGAACTTGGGCCAGCATCGAAGGTACCTCGTCTCTTTTCAACTTTCATGTGCGCTTATTCTGTCCACTTCCCACCTTTACCTCTTTGAGTTCCACCTTTGCAACGTCAACCGTGTAGTTATACAACACTCAACTTGTTTGACACAAACATTGACCCCGAGTGTTGTAGTCCACTATTAGTATCGTATCGTACCTTATCCACGGTGTAGTTATAAAACACTCAACTTGTTTCACACAAACCAAAAACCTACACTGACCCCGAGTACTGTAGTCCACTATTAGAATCGTACAGTACCTTATTACGCAGTTACCACTGACAAGCACTGTGACTGTCTTCCGCAGACAAAAATTTCCAGATTTGACCGCGACTTTGTACATCACTCTAGGTCATTGTGCTTTACGTTCTCGCTGGGTTTGACCACACTGTACTGTGCAGCCAGGTGTCTGGGACTGGTCATGTGATGCTGCTGGGCAAAGTGACAATGGACAGAAGGTAAGCCCTTGCCTTTCTTTGAAGAACAGTGCCTGAACATTCTAATCAAGTGCCGCGTTTCTTGTTTTGTACAAACAGTGATCCTCCCCAAGAGTGAGACACTTAAGAGCACTTGTTGAGTTTCGCGCTTACACTGGAAGCTAACGCTCTTCACCTGCATGACTGGTGTACAGGTGAGTCACTGTCAGGTGTTAAACTAACAATGAGAATTCAAGTCTGTGGCCTCAAACATTTCTGGAAGCACAACGTCGTCGAAAAAAGATCAAAATGGCACAGTAAGGAATGTTTGGACTGGAGACCATGTCTTGTCCGTGAATATCGGTTGTTAGTGTGCAGAACTGGATGTTTTATAGAGAACTCTCGAAAAGAAATCCAGAGATAATTCTGAATCTATTTCCAGAAAAATAGACTCAGTTACAGAATTAGTTTGAAGCGATTAATGGTTTATTTTAACCCAAAAACATTTTTCATTTTGTTTCAACTGACATTAAGTAATGATTGCAACGAAAAATACATAACCCGAAGAGTAAATTTCTTCTGTTACAAAAAATACCTTTCCTATGTGTTTTTCCTTAAGTTAGCAACAGCTAAATCTGATCCTTTAAAACAGATGAAAATATTTTAAGACCGTTTTGAAAAGTTAAAGGTTTCCACTGAATAGCGGGATTAGCCGTCGAAAAATTCTCGAATTTCCCTTGCAGAGACTAGAAACTTTAATTGTTGGTGCTTGAGGTACTACTGGTAAAAAATACAAGTTTTAAAACTACACAAAGAATGAAAGGAGAGGATTCTAAAAATTGTTTTCTTTTCTTTGTGTGCTTTTTACAGGAAAATGCTACCGACGCCTTAACTGCTGTTTGCTTTTAGAAAACCGAAAAGTTTAAAATAAGTCACTGACTATAAAACGATTAAGCCAACTCGTTTCTCTGCTCCACCCTTCCTGAATGAAGGGTTGAGCAAATGAAAGTACCTAAAATAGAAACACTAGTTCTAGAGAAATCTGTTCAATTGTACAACTGGTAGCGTGAGTCAGTCTCCCATGGATCATACCGAAATAGGAACAATTAAACGACCCCTACTTGGAGTGAAAACAGTAAGAACAAAAATTTATTTGAACGAAGTAAAATATAAAAAAAAGACACTGACAGGAATCCAGTCGGCTTGGCTGTTGTCGAGTAAAACATGTAGCGAGCGGACTTTTAACTGGATTAATCTGGCAGTGTGCGTACAGCAACTGCAGAATCCAGATTTCGTAGAAAAAGATCTGGCCAAACCCACCCAGCTGTCAGGGGCTATTCGAAGACCGATAGCCACTTGAAAGTCTGTACGTGCGCTGTCACGTGAGATTAAGATTGTGAAGGAAGAATGAAAGCTCTATAGCTGTGCGTGATGGAATGACTGGTTTGTATTCTTTGGCTGAACGGGACGGAAATACTGTCTTTGATGAGAAAGACCGCTCCGCCCCGAGCATTCTTAACACCAGTAACAGTAAGTAGAACGACGTTCGGTTAACAGTCTGCGGGTTTTTCACTCAAACTGACAAGGAAAAGTGAAGGATCCCTTCGACTCGTGTTTTATCGATGTTTGACAATAGTTTTCCACACTGGGTTAAATCTACAGCGTTATCTCAATTAACGACCATCCTGATTAACGATCTATGTGCTTATGACGGGCAGTTGCAGCAGAGAAATACCTGATTAACGACGCACGCTTTGACAGCAGTGTCTTAAGGTGGGAGGTGGGTGCGGAACGATTTTCCGTAGAAACTTATGGGAAATCGTGCTTTGATTAACGATAGAATTGAATAACGACGGCCAGTCTTCGACTGATCGCCGTCGTTAATCGAGGTACCACTGTAAAGAGTGTGTTTATATATGAAGAATACTTGTATGAAATGCACACTTTTGAGTAGATTTCGAGTTTTGTTCTTTGCTTCTTAAGAGAAACCCTTTCCGAGTGTCTTTCAAGCGAAAATAATCTGTCTTGAAGTCGTCGTGATCAGGTCCCAGGTATAAAGGTGAGCAGCTTTACGGGGAGGGCGGGTCAGTGTATCATTCTTTAAAAAAAAAATATATATATATACTCCAGTGTGTTAGGAATTAAATATGCGTACTCACTCCCTGTTGTAAACAGCGAGCGCAGAATTGCGGATCTTTTAACCTGTTGAATGGCCGCTTCTGTGATGACCTGGTCATCCTGGTGCGATGCCTATTCCAGCAAATCTCTTTCCCCAGAATGCTTTGTCGCGTGGAAGCTGTCATGCTGGTTCGGATAACGTCTGCCTCGAGAGAGAGAGAGAGTTGGGTGTTTCCTGCAATGTTCTCGCTCGCTAGACATCTCGCGGGAGAAAGCTTCCAAGATCTCGCCCCCAAACAGGGCGTGACGGCTTGTCTTTATCGCTCGCTTTCGGCGTCGCGCAGACGCACTTAGTCGGGCCTCCGAGTATGTTTTCCCGTCTTGTGTCTCCACAGACCTTCTGCCGCCTTCAGTCTGCGCTGCCTCCTGCGTTGTACAGGGAAGTGAACCTGTATCTGTCGCTTTTTTTGCGCTCGTTTCTTTGCTGGTTTTGTAAACAGTTTGTGTGCAGTGTGACTGTGGTTTCGAATTTTCCCCCCAGTCGTCTGCTGCGTGACATCAGTGTCTAACAGTGTGCCTCAGTGCGAGTTGTGTTTTCCCCCTCTACTGTACTGTGTTCTAAATTGTCCCTCGTTTCACCTCCTCGCTCCTCACGAACGCCATTAGGAGGATAACATATGCGCGTAGGTGGTAAACGTTATCGCTGTACTAATGATTTTTACTGCACACTATGGCCCGAGCGCCCATTCCACCTACAATCTCCCCACAAAACAAGGAATCCCACTCCGTAATACAGTGAAAGAAGAGAGAATATTATTTATACATAGCGAAAATTAACAGCTAGAAAATCTAGGCTCCTAAGAGGGATGACTCCCGGTTTTCTTTCGGGTTCAGCTAACTTCATACATTTCCCGACCGTCTAAACACAAGACCAACACGCACGTACCCGATTCAACTGTACGCACGATCCCCCCGCCCCCCCCCACACACACATACACGCACGCATGCACCCACGCACCAAAAAGAGTGTTGATGTGTTGATTTATTGGGTGACCTTTATTTACTGCCTTTTATGATGTATATAATATGCACTCACAACAGTCTCGGCAAGTCTCAGTAGTAAAGAACTGGTCACACACAACTTGACATTTGTAGATCAATTATAAAAGCTTGATAAATTGAAGGGAACAAAATAGGGTATTAGATACAAAGATTGGAAATAAAAAACACAAAGACATAACAATTATGGCAAGACTATGCTCATTTATTTTATTAAAATTTCACTGCTTTTCCTATGGAAAAATGTAATGTGGGAACATACTTTCAGTTTTTAAAAGTCCATATGACTTTGTACAGAGTTATACACTGTAATTATGGCACTGAATTGCATAGGGAAAATAGTGTTTTGTTTTCGTTTTACATTTATGTGGAAAAACTGTGAATAGGATTATGCGAACAAAAGCTTACGCGCTAAAAGTCAAGTATGGCCACGACAGTTATCATCACATCATCAGAAGGCGAATGCGAGATCTTATCCGTCTTTTGGATGAACTGCGAAAAACTCTTGGCTCGAAAATCAGTCCGAAATACTTTAGATCAACATGCGAGGTCATTCGAAACATTGCCGGCTTCGATGACAGTACAAACACGTTTGGCGCACCAACAGCAGCAAAGAGAATAGGTTTGGCGGTAAAAGGTTTAGCTAGAGATGTGCAGTCCGAAGGCCTCCTCATGTGTTTCGACAATGTGTTGACTGAGGAAGTAAGCACACCTACAAGACGAACAAGAGAAGAGCGTTAAATGACGACTGATGGAACTCCAGCTTGCTCTGCTACCGCTAGAGCTGACAGCCGTTTGGCAGGTACACCTTGCACGTGCGTTATTCATTATAAAAATTCATCTGCTAATCTTTTAAGGGAAAGAACTCTTCCAATCGAAAGCTGAATCATTTCTTCACGAGTTGCTTCCCTTTAGAGTGTTTAAACTGACAATGAGACTGGTTTGGACCAGAATTCCAAGCAGTGAAAAAATGGCTAGGAGGAGGATGGCTGCACGCGGTCTCTCAGTAGCTGAAACCCTGGATATTCTTTTCGCGGAGAACAGCGACGATGAGGATAGAGTTGTGTCCGATATTCTGGACTCAAGGATTGAGGAGGAGAATGAAATTTGTCCAGGAAACGAAGAAGATGTATATTTTGATGAGGAAAACGAGGTTGCACGTGGTGCAAACAGCAGGCTACCATGTGGTCCTGGTGATAAAGGGCTTCCTACACTACACTTGCAATGCTCTCAACGTTGAGCGAAAACATTTTCCGAGCATTCTCCGTACACGGGCGCATGACACCTGCAACATTTTACCAGCCAGATCGTCACATGATCATCACGTGTTCGCTCTAGGGGCTGACCATAGTAACACCATGGATGATCACGAACAATTTATTCTGATCGCTGCAGCTTCTGCGACTGCATTTATTTTCGCCCAGCAGTCTGAGAAAACAAAACGGAAAAGACGAATGTGGGTTCCACAGTGCATTGCTCGTCGAAACCAGTTGGGAGCATACGCGTACGTGTCTTCTACAAGAATATCTACACACGACTCCACCGAAAGCAGACGCTTCTTGCGAATGTCGCACGACAGCTTCGTGACCCAGCCGTCTCGCAATCGACGGGTGAACTTCCCGTACTAAATCTCTGTTTGAATAGTCAGGGGATGTGTTTTCGTATAAGCTGGGGTTATGCTGCAAGAGATCAATTAACTGGAAAATCGTTTTTTCTGACCAGATGACTATCAATCGGAGGCCTAACATGATCACGACCAGCGCTAGACCACACCGCACTAAATAGCAGGCTTGTTTCTGATTGGCTGACACGCTGCAACATTTTGAGCCTCTGCTGGAAAATAGCGCGGCGTGTGATCCTCTAAAATGTTGAGAGGCCTCCCTGAAACATTTTCGCTCAACGTTGCAACTTCCATATATGGTAAACATTGCAGAGAACATTGCAAGTGTAGGAAGCCCTTAAGGAATGGTGTCGGAATTTAGAAGGTTTTCCACGTGCTTTGCATTTCCATGCCACACCGGGATTGCAGGGCCCTCTCAATCTGCCACCTTGGGAGGAGTGTACACCTACTGACTTTTTCAGACTTTTTATCGATGAGTCAATCTTAAAACTCATGAAGACTGAAACTAACAAGTATGCACGCCAAAACATCGATGCAAGAAAGCGCTCTGGCGTGACATTTTCAGCACGTTCTTTGTTCGGCAGTTGGAAACCGGTCACCTTACGGGAGATACAATACTTTCTCTCCATACTGATGCACATGGGTATTGTGAGAAAGCCAAGGATTCATGACTACTGGTCAAAATGCCCAGTACTTCATAACCAGTATCCCTCCCATCTGATGGCAAGAGAGAGATTTAAATCAATCCTTGCCTTTTTTCATCTGAATGACAACACCACCTGTGCAGCAAAAGATCAACCAGGCTATGATCCACTGCACAAGATCAGACCTCTGCTGGATCACCTCAATGAGGTAAAAGTTTTATTTTATCTTTTCATTTATGTCAAATTTATGTCTGATTTGATTTTCATACAATAGTAACATTTAATAACTACTGATAAACTCAATTCTCCATAGTTCACCATCTTCCATATACATGCTTGCACAGACACACCACAACCACAGCACAGCCACACCCACTTCTGTGCAGGTACATTCATCTAATGTCTGCACTAAGCCATCCAAAGGAAATTTTCAATGAACATTCTAAAATGCTTTTACTCCCTGTTGTGGTCTAGCATATGTCAGCTTTCCTTATTCAATAATAGAAATTTACCTATAACAGTCATGAAACATTGGCATCAGCAATACAATGTAACTCACCAAAATGCCACACCCCTTTTTGAATCACCATCTTTTTTTTCACTTCATAAATTCTCAGCAAATGACCTCCCCAACAAAACTAAACCACAGCATTACTGTCATTGTATTTCACAGAGTGAAAGTTGAAAATTTCAAGTAAAACAGTGTAAATTATAGCAAAAGGTTTTGTCTTTTGCAGCTTTTCAAGACTGTGTACATCCCACAGCAACAGATCTCTATTGATGAGGCCCTGTGTCCCTGGAGAGGAAGAGTTTCTTTCCGGGTATACATTAAGGACAAGCCTGTGAAATGGGGGATGAAACTGTACGAGCTGTGTGAAAGCCAGTCTGGGTATGTCTTCAACCTGGAGGTGATGTGTAACCACCCTGGGATAAGTAACAAGCCCTATGATGTGGTGCAGCGTTTACTGCAGCCTCTGAAGTCCCTTGGCTACTGCCAGTATGTGGACAATTATTACTGTTGTCCAGCACTGGCCCAGAACCTGGCTTCAAATAACACTGGGCTGGTTGGCACTGTGAGGACAAACAGAGTTGGCCTGCCCAAGGCGTTCATGAAGAAAGCCATTCAAAAGGAGGGAGGTGTCTATGCTGACCACAATTCACAATCCCCAGATGATGAATGTGCAGACAAGGGTGGAGCAGACTACAACAAATACATGTCTGGGGTCGACAAAAGCGACCAAATGAATTCTTACATGCCACTTCATAGGAAAACTGTGAAGTGGTGGAAGAAACTTGCCTTCCACCTTCTTACCCTCACTTTGACCCAATCCCACTGCTTATATCTCAAAGTCAAAGTGTGATTATTATTAGTTTTGTTCATTGGAGTGTTTTTCATAATTTTGGGTGATCTTCAAAATTAGAGGGTTTATAAACTAAAGAATAAGGTCCCAGAAATAAGGTAAGACATGAGTTTTCTTCATTTCTTGATCTTTAAAAGGCATTTTAAATCACTATTCTAGCGTTTTTAGTTTTTTTAATGAATTTTTGAAAAAGACTAAACAGTGTGCGTCCATCGGGGAGCCATGGGCTAGGAGGCCGGCGGTAGGAGGGAATTCAGTTGATGAGTGTTTCTTAAAGCTTGGACACATTCCATGGATTATTTATTAGTTTTCAGTATTTCCAGTGGTCTTCAGTCATTTCTGGACCATACTTGTGCATTCAAGTTAGATTCCTTCTTCCCTGGCTTGTGTAAAGAACATATATTTGTGGTGACCTAGCATAGAAAAAGCTTTTTGTTTCTTCAACTTCAGTTGGGTTGGTGTTAGAGGATTTAAACTAAAGAATTAAGTCCCAGAAATAAGATGAGACATTAGTTTTTCTTCATTTCATGATCTTTAAAAAGCAGTTTAAATCATTATTCTAGCGTTTTTAGTTATTTTTTTATGAATTTTTGAAAAAGGGTAAAAAGTGCCAGTCCACAGGGGAGGCATGGGCTAGGAGGCAGGCGGTAGGAATGAGTTAAAAGGAATAACATCCGTCTTCTACCAGTTACTGAAGATATGTATACATATCGACTACATGAGGGAGAAAGCCTGTGAATATTTAAAAAAGAGCAAAGCAGATGCAGTGGCATACCAGCATCTGCGAGATGCTACACTTGTCAAAATTATGACATTTCACCGCCGAAGACAAGGCGAGGTTTCGAAAATTAACGTAAAAGAAGTCACAATGACGAAATCGGGAGCAAATGATGATGTAATACAAGCCTTGTCGCCGTTTGAGAAGACGCTTGTAAATAATCTTGCTCGAATTGAAATTGGAGGCAAAAGAGGAAGGACAGTACCGTCCTATTCAACGAAATGCTTCAAAAGCGGCTCAACAAAATGATGGAAAAGTCGCAACTGTTGGAATTTTGCAAAGCAACGTTTACGTCTTTGCAAGACTGGGTACAAATACACACGTAAGAGGGGCAGATATATTGATACAGGTCGGTAAGGCGACTGACCCATCGAGGCCGGGCAGCCTCAAGAACGCGCTTTTAAGGAAACACATCGCCACAATGAAAATGATTCTAAACTTGAAGGAAAATGAATATTCTGGCAACTTTCATGGGCCATGACATCAGGATCCATAGACAATAGTACATGCTACCAGAAGAAACGCTGTAGCTGGCTAAAGTAGCCAAATTATTAACGGCAATGGAGTCTGGAAGCATTTTCTCATCCACCGGTTAAAGAAAAACCTAGACGACATTGACATTCAGAAGATGAAGTTGTGTTATTATTGACTTACAATATTTACCCCATATTTGATGAACATGTTACAAAATAAACATTAACAAAAGAATACAATTTTGAAAGTTTATATTTTGACCTATAAAAGCTATAAAGAGATAGCATCCAGGTTATATTTGAAGATCCTCCATATCCAGCATACAAAAGATACAGACACGAAACTTTATCTTGCAATGAACGTTATTATGAAAACATTTCCTTAATGGAAAAAAAGGGACAGACAAGGCTGTGGAATCAGGAGGGAACAGATGCTGTTGAGAGAAATTTATTGGAAGCAATTAGTTTAAAAAAAAACAAACTGGCAAAGCAGAAATCGACACCAAGAACCATTCTTCCAGAGAAGACCATGGAAAAATATCAAAGACTACATTCGCAACAGAATTGCATGATAGAATAATTTAGTTACTAACCATTTTTCATAGGACCTACCCGCCCAAGTAACCTGTGAGAGGACATCGTCCGCCCGAATCTCCTGAGTGGAGAGATCTTGAGCCAGCTCTACAACGAGCATCCTTAGCCTGAACTCCTGTGAAGAGCTGCTGTGAGGAGACGCACGTGTCTGGCGGTATAAGTCTGCTGAACGCTGAAAGATTCAGCGGCAGAATTGAGGTGTCTCGTTCTACTGGACGCGTGGAAGTCTAGTATCAGCGGCACGTGGCTTGAGTAGA
>SMGT01000018.1:81138-94447 GCA_004794575.1 Lanistes nyassanus | reverse complement strand
AACAGTTTGTTCTACCCCCTGATTGGTTGGGGCAACTAGACGCCTGAAACTCGCAACACTCATCAATTCTTTCTATTTTCTTACATTATAGACTCACTGCCTCACTATTCTCATCAATTCTATTTTCTTACATTATAGACTCACTGCCTCGCTATTCTCATCAATTCTTTCTATTTTCTTACATTATAGACTCACTGCCTCACTATTCTCGTCAATTCTTTCTATTTTCTTACATTATAGACTCACTGCCTCGCTATTCTCATCAATTCTTTCTATTTTCTTACATTATAGACTCACTGCCTCACTATTCTCATCAATTCTTTCTATTTTCTTACATTATAGACTCACTGCCTCGCTATTCTCATCAAGTCTTTCTATGTTCTTCATTTTAGACTCACTGCCTCGCTATTCTCATCAATTCTTTCTATTTTCTTACATTATAGACTCACTGCCTCGCTATTCTCATCAAGTCTTTCTATGTTCTTCATTTTAGACTCACTGCCTTGCTATTCTCATCAAGTCCTTGTATGATCTTCGTGTTTCAAAATCAAAAAGGAACACATGACTACCGCTTGCAAAATAAACCTAAAGTAAAGTAAAGAGAACAGAAACAGGTGACTGTGGTACAACAAAGACAACTTGGCCAAGCGAAACTCAGACAGGAAGTCGACGTTTAGGGGCATGGCCCCTTCTTCAGGACAACACGAACAGATACAGACAGACAACAAATAAAAATCACTTAGCTGACAAGGATGCTGGTCATGCACAGTCGATGGACCGAGATAACCAGCATCCTTGTCAGCTAAGTGATTTTTATTTGTTGTCTGTTTGCCCTGAAACGCCGACTTCCTGTCCAAGTCTCACTTGACCAAGTTCTCTTTGTTAAACCCAATTTAACAAAAAGGTACCGAGCCAAGCTACACTGAACGACACAGACGATCAACAGTTTGGGGCCATGATCCATTCATCAGGACAACGCAAACATAAAGAGAAGAACAGACAAAAATGGAAAAAGTCCTTTAGCTGAAGAAGCTTGTACAGTGTCATACAGCATCAGATGAAATGCAGGGGCAGGATAGAGTTCTCATTAGCAAGCAAAGGATTTCATGCACGTAGCCAATCACAACCTTCCTCTGCAGTAGAAGCCATTTGCCCAGTGGGTAGCAAGGGGGGGAGAAAGGAGTGGGGGGTGGGGTGGGCTAGCTACGGGGTGGGGAGGGGGGTTAGTCACTCAAGAAAAAGTACAGGTAAAATGGACAGAGAGGATTAAAAAGCAGATAAAAAGAGGTGGCCAAAAGTGGGGGTGGTTTAGCGTTATAGGTTCAGTCCTTTCTTTTTTCCTGATGAAGGGGTAATGCCCTAAAACTGTTGATGGTCTGCGTCATTCAATGCAGTTTGGCTCAGTACCTTTTTTGCTAACTTTTTTGTGTTTCACCATTTGAATTCAGTCTGTGATCACTGGCTTTCTCTAAGCCATAGGGTCAGGTACCCATTCTAAGCTGGGTGAACTGGGGAAAGCATGCTGCAGTGCACAGGTAATGAACAAGCACCTTGGTGTCCGGAGGCCTGCGCTCTAACAATTCAGCCATCTGTTTCCCTTTCCTTGCCAAAGAGGAGGCGAAGGTAATCACACATAGAGCCAAGACCTACAACTGTTTACATTTCTATCCTGCGACATGCCATAAGGACATAAAATCGTTGCCTGCTAGCCTTACCGTTTCAACAGCCTTCATGATGGGTGTCTTGTCCTCATCATCGGGGTTGACCCAGTTGGGGTCTGCCCCATTCGACAGTGCCTCCAACATGACAGGCAGGTTACGCGCCTCTGCTGCCTTGTACAGCAGCAGGTTTGGATCCAGCTTGCTCATGTCCTCCCATGAAGTGACTGCCATTTCCTCCACATCATCTTCACCTGTTGATTCGTCAGAGCTCTCCAGCTCCAGGTCTGTGCCCAAAAGTAATCGCAGTAATGCTAAAATACCAGCAAAACACTCACAGAGTGGCATCTCTCACTCCTCCCAACTCTTACTGACGTCACACTTAACACAACATTACCGCTTTCTTTCTTAGTGTTCTGACCAGCAAATAGTCTTCAAATACACTCTCCTTTAGAAAGCAAAGAAACTTTTAGGTGGAACTGTCCTCAAAATGACAAGAGAAAGTAAAAACTGCATGGGTGTTTTTGTTCCTCTGATCTTGCACAGACATCTTTACAGCTTGTAAATCCAGCTAAACAGGGCACGTGGGTTGACCAGCAAAGCTCGAATCCAATGAACTCAATAAAGCCCTGTGTATAGCATATATGCTGCAGCTGAGTAGATTTGTGGCACTACAACACTAAAAAGTGCAGGACATTAAGAAACTGTGATGCTTGCCTCTTGAAAAAATATTGTTCAATGTTCACACAGCATTCTGACACTTTTCTCCCTCGTGCACATGCTCTGTTACTTTCCTGGGTCCTGACTATTAATCATCATACAGTCAAATTTATAGAAATTTATAATATTGTGCACCACATGCCTCCCATGAAACTGCTGCACATGTCTCAGTCAGACACAAGGCAGAGTCTCACAGCAGGCACAGTTGTCAGACATACAAGAGGCACTAACACCAGACTAACAGCTGGAAACCTTCAAAGCATGTATCAATGTCCGACAAGCAGGACTTCATGGTACACAACATCTAAGCTGTCTTGACAGCTGCTACCACAATACAACAAGAGAAACACTGAATACAGACAACTACCCAACCCATGCAAATCACAAACGGATAAATCGGGGTGGGGGAGTAGGGGTGGGGGAAAAGACAGGCATGCAACTGTACCATGGCAACACTACTGGCGATGGGCTGAAAGCAACGAAGCAAAAGGTATGAGGTAAACTGGGAGGTTCAAGCAGAGAATCAAACTGTAAAAACAAACCAGATCACCAGTCATGTGCATGTGTCTACTGACAGTCACATGACTAAAGCAAAAAGCACTCAAGCAACAACACTCCACAAATACTGGAACCATCAGCCAGTCTCTCTGATCATGTCTGGCGTGGAGTGTCTTCTACCGGGGAATGTTTTCCAAGCAAACTTTCATTAAACAATTCACAGTAAATTTTAAACAGTGATATATTAATTTTTCCTTAGGCTAACTTCATTACACTATATGCCCATAACCAGCTGTGACTATTCAGGGGGAATAGCAGTTCTTTGTTTGGTAGCCCTCTCGCCACTTTTCACGATTCTGAAGAGGATTTCTACTAAAATGGTGAAATGGATCTCACACAGTGAGTACAGTTTAAGAGTGGTACATATTGGATAAAATCTGTCTCCTACTTAAAGATTAGTGATGATGCTGAAATATTTCTTAAAAATTCCCTAGTGTGACCTTTTCTACTGGCCTTTCTAGTCTAGCTGCAAGCTGCACTGTTTCACAGTGTCATTGTGGAAGGCCCCAATAAAATCTCACACAGCAATTGTTTTAACTCACTGTTGAGCATGCCCTGACCATAATGCACATCCTTGTGCAAATGTTAAAACTGACGGAGCAGTAAATGTCCACTTATGACTGAATTGGGTCACCATGAATGAAATTTTAAAGGGATGGAATTCTGTTGGTGTAATAATTGAACTATTTTTAGAGAAAGTTCTTTCCCTTTCTCATGGCTTAGAAGCATATTGCAAGGGTTTATTTCTGTAACCCCCACCTGACCAACTAACATGGCAGACAACTGGAGAGCTTCGGCTTGGAAAAAAACTGCCTGCCAGTGAGGTCATCAAATTGATTTTTATGGCTAATTCTGATGAAGAAGATGATGTTGTACAATATACTGACAGTGGAGGCGCTATTTTGATGAAACTGGTGAGGAAATAGACCCAGGTGTACCTGAAACATCAGGATTCATCCTCTCGGATGGTGGGTAGTGCCACACGCCCTGTTATATGCTGGCTTGTGAGGCGGTGGCTGGTGACGATGATGACATTAACAACGAATTTTAAGATGAAAGTGGTGATGGAGATCCTTTTATTAACTTTTTAAGATTTGGGAGCAATTTACACAATTGCTGTAGGTTATATTGTTTTTCTTTAATGATTTTTTTACAATGGTACTAAAATCACCAGGTTTTATGCGAACATTATTGGTGGGAAGGCCAGGTGTCAGTGAGTTAAAATAATCTTCTTAGAAGCCTTTTACAGCAAATGTCATGACAGGGTTACTTCTCTACAATTAATGCAGCATGTAGCAATTACAAATTATATAGATATATGATAAATAATTTATTATACAACACCTGCCCTAATTATACTCCGAATCTACTGCAGTAGCTTTTCTTACTCTAAGTGGGCTGGTGAACTAAAACACTGCAGAAAGCCTAGCTGAACTACATGTAGCTGACGCAGAATTGTGAACAGGTGAACACAAAATGTTGCACGCGCATGCATGCACGCACACACACACGAGTGTTCTATTACCTGTAGTTTTTAGTTCAGTTTCGACAAGACCTGTCCCAGGTGCTGATCAGCCATGTGGCAGCAAAAAGGGGACAAAAGCTACATTTATGATACTGCACAAGCCTGGCAACGTTCATCCTACTGTGTGAACCAGGTAAAGCTACGTTCATGGTACTGTGTAAACTACATTCATAATACCACAGAAACCTGTTAGAGCTACATTCACACTACTGGAGGAAGAAGACAGAATCACATTCATCATACTGTGTGAACTACACTCATAATCATATAACAGAAACCTGACAGAGCTACCTTCACACTTTGGTGTGAAATTGGTTGTGCTACATTCACAATACTGCATGAAACAGAGATACACTCACAATACTGTATGAATTACACAGAGCTATAAGCTTTGACTTATAAAACACTTTCACACACAAGTTCTTTATACATGTAGCAGAACTATTAAATGGCATGACAAGGTGGTTTCTTGATGTATGTACTACAATATCCCAGTCCCCAGGTTCTTCTCTCGCTGCATATCCTTACGTTGGCTGAGAGAAGTGGTATTTGAGGCCTCAGCTCCGAACACAAGGACATCGGATGAGCTTCCTCCCAGACCGCTGTCCGTGTCCCGTGCTGTTGTGTTAGACACAGACAACACTGCTGCAAAGGGACCAGACCACCACAGGCAATCAACTCAAGGTGCAAGGGAGGGGGGAATGGGGAAGAGAAACAAACAAGCCAAGGCAACTATTGCAAATTATTTTAGGCGGCACAAGGTACGACAACAGCTCACAAAGGCACAAAAGCAAAACACACTTTTGCCAGTGACTTGCCCCCCCCCCCCCAACTGGATTTATGTTAATTTTGCTATTTGAAAAAACTGTTCTCAAGTCTATTGAATTAATGTTAATTTTATTTTGACTGTGCCTAAAGGTGTGCAAAAAGCGAGGTGGTCATCTTTGATAAAGCTAAAACACTGATAAAATCTCTTAAGGATGGACTTGAGGTTCATTCTGTGGAGGAATGTATACTTTGATAATATCCACAATTCCACACATACACATTAAAGTTTTAAGTAATAAGTCTTGTGAAATTCTGCAAAATCATCAACTTCTGCCATGTTGAAACGTACGTGCCTTAATAAAGGATTTGCTGAACCAAGTTTCTTATTATTTTATTAACATTATAAACAAAAATACTTGGCATACACTCAGGGTTGAACCCAGCTGGGTCTTTTTTTATATTTTGTCGACAAAGATAAATCATTAGGTGCAGTGTAATGCTCCGAATAAAACTTCTGCATGCGTAAAAACAACTATAAAGAGCACCTGGGCAGATGCTCAAATGTATTTTGTTGTCTGTGACAGCAAAATCAAGGCACATTGTTTTCTGGGTTGATTTTTCTCCCAAGAGATAAACTGATAAAAGATAATTATTGTAATTTCTCATGCACGATCCATTGCTGCCTAACACTTAATATAAATGTTTTATCATTTAAAGTTATTTTTCATCAAGCATCTCTACAAAGTTATCTTTCAGTTCCATATTATGATAATATATAGATTATCCAACAGTAAAACTAAAGTTTATCAAAACCTCATTTCAATTTCTACCATTAGTGGTAAGTTCTTGTGCACACCTTTTGGGTCACAGTCATTTAAAAACAAAAAAGTTTTCAAGTCTACAAAACCTGAAACATCAGCTGTATTTCTCATCAGAGAGAGTGTCTGTGCACAGATCTGCCTATAATAATAACCAGCATGTATGAAAATGTATACTCATTCTCCCACCCCTACCCCCCCCCCACCCCTCAGGATGCTGCAAGTATGGATTTATGTGCAAGTACTGTGGGGAAGTTGCAGTGAGGTGTGTGTGGGGGGGAGGGGGCATCTCCCACAAACCAACTGAAATCTTTGTGACTATAATATAATAAATAAATAAATGTAGATTTTTAATGCGCGAGAACACATTTCATGCACACTTAGCATGGAAATCCAAGCTTTGAAGTAGAAAAATGTTTTTATAGACACAACTAAAAGACTACAGCACAACTGCAGAAGGAATGGTCAAACCAATAAAATAATAAATAGTGCTGCCCACAATATGAGGCCCAGTCAAGCGCAGAAGAAACAAGCTGCAATATATAAGATTTCAAACAGCATCTAGAACCATGTCAGCTGTAATGTCTGGCAGTTGCATGAACAACCTCGAGACAGCTTCATAGCACACAATATCTGGGGCTGAATATGTATGAACAGTAATTAGTACTGATGCCTGTAGATAAAATACCTAAGGCATAAGAGGTCCTAGCACGTTGTGATAGGGAGAGGAACTTGCACAATGTAGGCAACATGGCCCAGTCTGGATAGTTAGGCTAGCACTGCTGACCACAAGTCTCAGACACCAGCATCACACAAGGTCAGATCTCAGACAGAAAGGTCAGGTCCCAGACAGTACACACAAGGTCAGGTCTCAGACAGAACCACTCAAGGTCAGGTCTCAGTCCTTTACAAGCTTGGACACAGGAAGGTCCAACAGAACTGGCCACATCACATTCATAAGTGAAACTTTTCCAAAATGAACATAAGGAAAATGTTTTGCCTCTCTATAGCACAATAACCAAAATAATGTGAAATATGAAATACATATATTCTTTCTTCATATTGCCTTGTCTTGAGATGTTCTAGAGGTGACATTATTTTTAAAAATCAGACCATGGTTAAATAACAAATCCCTATAACTAAAACAAAAGTCAGAAACTTGAAAACAAGGAATTGCTTATAAACGATCTCATATAAAAGGTTTTCTGCCTGAAAAAGAAAAGAAATTCCCCCAAGTACGTGATGCTGAATCCTCTTCCTTACTGCCATCAACACTCTACTGCACCAGAACAAAGAGATCTAAAGGGGTGGGAAGACGGATCAAGCTTTAACCACCAAGTGATTTGGTGAAGAACATGTCTAATAGATACAAAGTATTAACGGGCTTGATAAATAAACAAAAAAGACTTCAAAGCTACAACCTCCACCACAAGCTGGCTTCTCCTTCTTTTTGTTTCGAATAATTTGTTTAGCAAAAACCCTGTGTTGTCTTTCTTGTGTCAGGACTCATGCTGAAGTCTAACTGCTAACTGGTGCAGTTAGGGTTCTTCATGGTTTTCTCCCAGAAAACTGCTTTTGAAAGGCACAACACAAGGAACTCAGCCAAGCGAGACGGTACAGACAGACAAATAAAGATAACAGCTGACAAGGACGCTGATCATCCACAGTCGATGTCCAGGACAAGAATGTGGGAGAGAGAGACAGAGCCTAGGAAGCAGAGCGGGCCAATCAGTGGCAAGGAGAACTACAGCCAATAGAAAGGTGTGTGTTATCAGGACTAGTGAAGAGGAGGGGGAAGAGGGTCAGGGAAAAGAGGTATGGGGGTGGTTACAAAGGGAGACAGGAGAGGGGAAAGGTCAATGTTTTAAGTCCTGTGGGGGTCATAGTGCTGAAGAGGGAGATGAAACGGGACTCCATGTTCATGCGGTCTATGGAGTCTATAGAATTTTGCCAGAAAGCACAGTTTTTCAAGTTGTCTAGGGTGTATGGTGGAATGTTGAAGTGTTTTGCAACTGGGGTGTTCCTCTTATGTCTTGTGCTTTTGAAAAGTTTAATGTTTTAGTTAAACTCAGAGAAGTAAATGTTTCAGTTAAACTCAGAGAAGTAAGCGTTTCAGTTAAACTCAGAGAAGTAAACGTTTGAGTTAAACTCAGAGAAGTAAACATTTCAGTTAAACTCAGAGAAGTAAACGTTTGAGTTAAACTCAGAGAAGTAAACACATCAGTTAAACTCAGAGAAGTAAACGTTTCAGTTAAACTAAGAGAAGTAAACGTTTCAGATAAACTCAGAGAAGTAAACGTCTCAGTTAAGCTCAGAGAAGTAAACATTTCAGTTAAACTCACAGAAGTAAATGTTTCAGGTAAACTCAGAGAAGTACTTGTCTTCCCTTCTTCCACCTCTGGAATTTCTAGTTAATTGTCACAAGGTCAAGGTTTCTATTCCATCCTTATAACTGTGTGCCCCAACGACTATCACCAAAAATAAACTTCGGAACAAAGGTGAAAGAAATACAAAAAGGAAGAAGCGTTAGAATGACATGTCATAATGGCATAACAGTCGGCCAAAAGTCAAAGCAATTCATTACACAAAGCACTGAACACAGGTAACACAAACGTAACAAAACAGAAAGCTCCAAACAAAATCTCTTCACTGCAGAACTTTAAGATCTAAACAACATTTAATACAAAAGATTTATAACAGAGAACACAACAAACAAAACAGAAAATCCCAAAGCCACAATTTTACCTACAGAATGATATTGGAAGATTTTAAACAGAAAACAAAGGGAGAATGGACTTTAGTAAATGCCCTAATTGCAATAAAACACTGGAACAAAAGATGAAAAACATGGCAAACAAAAGCAAAATGCCCCAAAACCAAAGAAAAGAAGCGAAGCTCAGATAGTACCGCCACCTTCCAGCAGCCCACTGGCCAAGTCCTCAGGCTCGGAGTGAGACCAGTCATCCTTCGAGTTTTCTGTTGACCCTGAGCGTGCTGGGGAACGACGTATTTTCTTGCGCACACTCCAGCCACGAATCTTGTTACCTGAGGGAGTTGTTACATCATGCAGCTTGCTAACAAAAGCTCTCTTGACATATTTTGCTGTGATCCATGCCTCCCTCTGTGCTCTGGAAACAATCAGATAATGAAAGCACGTGCAGCCTCTGACTTTGCATTCAGTCTACTTTAGGACAGTCAATAGTTCAGCTAATTGTCTTCATCATTCTCTCTCAAAAACAACTGAAGTGCACACATGCATCGGCACACACACCACCCTCGTCCCAAAACCTGGCTGAATGTGCTGTATCCATGTGTTCACTATGCACGCTAGCCTGGTACTGGCCCTCACTTCAACACAGAGATGGACTGGAACCTAGAAACCCACCTGCTGCATGAAGGGGTGGCACGTATAGCTACGCTCTCATCCACATTAGCCTCATAGCAGCGATTGACAACATCGTTACCAAGCTCTGCCATGACCTTTACCAGCTCTGGATCCCAAGTGTCAAGAGTGATGGAGCGTACCTGTAACATATCCAGCACCTGATCATCATGCGATGCATGACTACATGCCACAACCCTGTAACATGCCACAACCCTGTAACATGCTGTCAGGAACGCCTAGTACAGTTCATTTTTAAAAAGAAAGACAGGAAATAGGGAGTTCAGCCAGCAGGTCAGCGACAGTTCGAACTGTCAAGAGTGATGAGGTCCTCCTGTGTTTCACTGCGACTTTAAGAACAAAAGGTAATGCATAGGCTCAAAAATTGCTGAATCAGTGGAGACAAACCTTCTAGAACGTTCTCGAACAACCAACATTATGGGATTTAGACATCACGTGACCGGATAGTATATTAGGGCCGGCAGCACCCCAAACTTTCAATTAAATACAATAAACATGTTTACATCTCTACCTAGTTATTGCTTTTATGATTTTTTCCCCTTATTTTTCTCTTTCCATTCTATCTCTCATGAAAGGTTTGTGCACGAAGTACATGTACGTATGGTCCCGAGTTGCAAATTTGAGACACCCCTGATGAAGGGCCACTGGCCATATAGTGACACTTTCGGGTGGAACCGAGGGTGTCCCCACAAGACAGGTTTTACTGTAGTAGAGCTATTAACAAACTGACCACATAAAGAGCACCAATGACCTTATACCCACCAACCAAACATATGGCTTACACAGGCTAACCTTGGTGACTGCCCCATGTTTGAACATGGTCATCCTTTCAAAAATATAAATACACTCGAATGTGGTTAACCGGACCACATCGTGACGCGATGATTTTGGTCCTAATAACTGGCCGGTCCGATTACACGAACATGCCCTATGTTACAATTAAGTTTCAATTTTTTTGAAGCAAAAGGGTGGTGAAATGGCTTTCTCGTATAAACTTCAATCATGATTGAAAGGAGGGATGTCTTTGCAGGTGAATACGAACACTCTTGTTTACTTTTGATTTCATTTCCCTGAAAAAGCGGAGACTCAGTGGGTCCAATAACCTCGCTGGCGGCTTCCGAGCTGTCCATTTTAGGAAAGAAAGTGGTGGGCGTGTTCACCTCCCACTGGTTCTGTTCTTGTCACTTTCAGACTTCCTGACCTTTGATAAAAGCACAGGGTAGATTCTCCTGGGGAGCCCAGGGATCCTCCCGTATGTCGCTGACCCGCTTTACATCCACTGCATGCAGGCGACTTGTGGCTTCTTTTTCTTATTCGCTGTCACGTTCTTTGGTCCATTTAAACGGAATTTTGGTCCAAATAAGTGAATAATATTAGGCTTATGTACATAGGATTTGTTTCGGTTCTTTAAGATTCGGTCCAAATAAGCGGCTGGTCTGATTACCCAGTGGTCCAATTAACCGGATTCGACTGTATATAAAAGCATGACTCTTACGCAGTTGGAGATTATAAATCTCAGCATCCTACCTTGGACTTGTGCACTCCAAAACTGCGATGGGCGCCAGAACACTCTATGCACAGCGTGATGCCAAGATTGATGCTGGCCCATCTAGGATCAGGAGCATGACAATCACAGCACATGTTATTGCCAGGTATGGCCAGTATCTGCTCCATTCGTCTGGAACACAGCAACACAGCAGGGTTTTTAGCACAAAGTGACTTTCAGTGGAACTAAAAGATCTCTTCCACAGTATTTTCAGCTCAATGTTTTCAGCAATAGACCACACTTGCATGTTCAGTCTGGGCTCTAAACATTGGCAAATATTTCATGTTAGAGTAGATAGCTGCTGTTTAGTCTGGGCTCTAAAAATTGACAGCTATCCATCCTGTGGATACAATCATGGCTGACAATGACAGCACAGCACCTGGCTGGAGTTCATAACTGTTTCTTACAAAATAGTGTGGCCACAACTTTGTTGCAATCACAAAGGCAATGATGATTTAAACAACGTTAATTCCTTATACATTTATTAGATTTACAAAACAATTAAGATTTAGACACAGTTACTTATAAATTTGTTACATTTACAAAAATAATTAATAAGTAAACAGTTATGTCCTTGTACCATCACTTTAATATCTTTGATGCATGGAAATAACCTATTTAAACCCATGTCAGTGCACTCTGGTTGTATCTCCACTAGCTGTCATTTCTACAATCTTTCTATAGCGCCCCTGATTCTACTTCTTCCACATATCTGCTGACTCAACAAAAAGTATCAATGTTTTTGCTTACAAGCGAGCTTTGTTCTTGACTTCTGATTTTGGAGTGACATTAGAAGCTTCAAGAGAGACAGACAACTTTGGTGAACTGGGATCGGTGGTTTTGTTTTCCTCCTGCACACAGTAAGACCACAAACAACTCAAACTGCGGTCATGCCCAACACCCACAGCATCCAGAACATTATGGCATTGCTTGAGTACTGCAGGGCACATCCTAAAATAAATTGTCAGCCTATAATTACCAAGAAAATTGCCTTCTTTATAAAAAAATATACGTTGACAACAAAGTGAAACTAAGTACTCTGTGCTTGACTACCACAAATGTTGATAGGTTTGCCCTCAACATATATAAAGTTGCTCACTATAGGCTCGTGGTCATGCATCGTGTCGCGGTAGGCCTTCTTGATGCACTCAGTCAGCGCAGTCATCCAGGCTTGGCATTCCTGGTCAGAATCCGCTTGCAGCATGTGACTCCTGCACACAGCAGATAGTCAAAGGTCAGACACCCAAGGCTACTGCCAAATGTCTTGTAGTACACTCGCCTGGTTCTCTTTCCCCACTTCCTCCATGCACACTCACACACACACACACTTCTGTAAACATTAATAAACCTTACAGCTTTACATTAAAACATTACATTTCAGGCTTCCTGATTTCTATGAGTGCCCCTGCACATGCATGCATCTCTGCAGCAACTTTTCTATATTGTGAAACATTCCATGGTGATTATGCCTCAGCTAATGGCAAAAAACACAACACTAACTGGCTGGGGACAGCACAACACTACCTGGATGGGGACAGTGTGACATTACCTGGCTGGGAACAGTAAAACACTACCTGGCTGGGGACAGTAAAACACTACCTGGCTGGGAACAGCAAAACACTATCTGGATGGGAACAGCAAAACACTACCTGGCTGGGAACAGTAAAACACTACCTGGCTGGGAACAGTAAAACACTATCTGGCTGGGAACAGTAAAACACTACCTGGCTGGGAACAGTAAAACACTACCTGGCTGGGAACAGTAAAACACTACCTGGCTAGGGACAGCATGACCACCTGGCTGGGAACAGCTAAATGCTACCTGGCTGGGAGCAAAACGCTACCTGGCTAGGGACAGCACAACACTATCTGGCTGGGGACAGGGCAACACTACCTGCAAGCACAGCACAACACTACCTGCAGGCACAGCATAACACTACCTGCAGGCACAGCACAATGCTACCTGGCTGGGGAGAGCACTTCAAAGCAGAAGCGACGGTCAGCTTCTGCACTAGGCCTGATGGTACACAAGCGCAAGTCATCTTCCATGACAGTCAAAGAGTCCTTGGAGCGTTTTCGGTAGACAAGCTGGCTGTTCTGAATGATAAACCATCGCCTGCAACACAAGAATGTGTCCTAGAATAATTGTAACATTACATCTCAAGCACTGTTGCCATAGAAAAGACCACCAGTACTTTTGTTTGCAGTTCATTTTGTTTATTAGACACACTCCGTACAACTGTCTCTATATCCATCCCCAGCGCCATAACTCTGGCCAGTCCATCATCTAACAGCCCCCCCCCCCCCCCCCCC
>SMGT01000018.1:61945-72473 GCA_004794575.1 Lanistes nyassanus | reverse complement strand
GTACACCGGTCTAGCAATAGTAAAACACCTCCAGTGAGCCCGCAACATGATGGAAACATGCTCCACGTTAGTACACCGGTCTAGCAATAGTAAAATGCCTCCAGTGAGCCCGCGACATGATGGAAACATGCTCCACGTTAGTACACCGGTCTAGCAATAGTAAAATGCCTCCAGTGAGCCCGCGACATGATGGAAACATGCATGTCCATACACACTGTTGCTGGTCATCTCGGTCACCGTAATGATTTCATCTTCATACAAAGGCAAAAGTCATACCATCAGTCAGGCTCCGCCCTTCTCTCTCTCTCCCTCTCTGTGAGTGCGTGAGTGTGTGTTCAAGACAAAAAAAAACCTCATTCTTCTACATACCAATAGAAGAACACTGTTTTGGACAAACATATCTTTTAGGAAAACTGATTCCATAGCTGTTACTTTTTTTTAAAAAACGAGGCCTATTTGTTAACAAAATGTTCCTACTGAAATATAAACTATAATGGTCATATTATGAGTGCGCTCTTTTCGCCTATCGTCAGCAGCATGGACAACGCCCCCTCCCTCCATATTACGCCCTTTCCAAGTTTTCAACACGAACAGTCCTCTAATGGAAACTTCATTGTGTTACATAAAACCTAACAACGACCGGTTTATAAATATGCAGTATTTCCTGAGGTGACAGTGAACGATGAACGATTTTTTTAAAATCCAGGCGAAGGGGAGGGGGAGAGTCGAGGAAATTTCTGGGTTGCGCAATTCCAGAAAGCCACCTTTGTACCTTAAGCTATTCCAGAAAGCCACCTTTGTACCAGGAAGTCATTTTGCACCATAAGCAATTGCAGATAATTTTTCAGACGAAATTGCGCGTTGGTCCAGTAGGGGCCAGTTTTCGACACAAGGGCCGCCAGTCGCAGACACAACACACAGACAAGCCCCGATATCTACTGAATGCGGTCAAAGGGACGCAGTAAATTTTGCGGCAGCTGCGAAATCTGTCTTGTTCTAGTATGATGTAAAATGAGAATACACCTAGGCGCGTGCGATTAGAGAGAGGGGAAAACATCAAAGGAATGAAGGTCGAACAAAACGAACGGAAAATGGCTGACTTTTCCAGTCACAGTATATTTGACACCGGGCCAACCAGTCCTAGTACTGTTCCCTGTAGAGCCAGGCGTCTGGCAGGGCACTCGGATGCGGACGAGGCGACCGTGCTGACGTAGTATGGAATGCCGCAAGTTGGCGGCGCTTGGATCTGATCTATACCGTTTACCATTTCCGAAAAGTTAATAACATTGACGGACGCGGTTAATTTTTAGACCACCGTACGCGAGTAGGCCGGCTCGACCGCTGGGTGACGGGGCAGACCAAGTTGTTTTGTTTTGTATTTTTTTAAACAAAGTCCTTCAGTCAACTCAGTACAGTGGTCCAGTCTGCAGGTTTTTTTTTAAAACCATACCTAACAACTTTCGGCCTGCCAGCGTAACAAACCTGAACTTCTTGACATTTTTCACAACTTTAGGCGACAGTTTCAGACACCCCCACCCTACAAAATCCCAACTTATCTCACACAAACTGTTTAATAAAGGATATGTGACATGATTGTCAATTTTCTCTCTTTTCTGGTAATAAGAATTTTTATGACATGAGTTCAGCCTGTGACTTATCTTCTTTTTCTTCCCAGCTACAACCCTGACTTGCCACCCACCCCTCTTCTTTGCCAATGCCCCACCACAGTTACCGCTCTTTAAATGCCGGGAGCTAGCGTGGCTTTTTTAAACAGTCACTTGCTCAAAGCTTCTTGGCGGAAACAAAACATTTGCGACTAGGGTCCCCTGAGGGAAGCGTGTACACTGCGGGGCAGTCCCAGCGTTGGCAGTGCGGGGCGGTGATCATGGCGGTGCAGCCCTGGAACCGCACACCCACAGCAAGCGCCCAAGATGTACACAACTGTGCGAGTCACATAAACACCACCGGTAGGGGAGACGCGGCCACAGCCACACCGAACCCCCAGGATAATTACCTCGACTCCCAGGTGCCAGCAGACAGGAACTAGGCTACCGTGCACAGCCAGGCAGCTTGAGCTGGCGTCCCGACAAGTACTGGTGCTAGAGTTCTGCACGACGAAATGTTCAGCGCTGTGCAGAATTGGCAGCATACGACTGCAGGCACCCCTCTGCACCCGCACTCGCGTGCACCCGTTAGAACGACAAAGTTTGAGTGGCCAGCGGGGCTGAATGATTTACTTCTAAGCACTGGCAGTCAAACTGTCCAAGGGACTCCACTACGTGACCGTCATGCAAACCCGCCTTCATCCAGAGCTCTTACGTAAGCGCCCTGGCAGAAGACAACTCCTCCCCGACGTAAGCCTGAAGGTAGACTCACGCCCAGTGAGTCACGCCCCACGTCTCGCTCTCAGAACGCAACCCTGCAGCAAGTCTTGGTATCGTGGCCAGACTTCAGCAGGCACAACAATCAAGAAAATTCCATAAACACGCGTGGTTTGTATCACACGGCTACAGGCATTCTCTCTCCGTCCTCTCTGGCCGTTCTTACCCGGCACCCAGGCCTTCCCCTACGGTGCGGCACGCGTCAGACAACAACCCTGACTGTCAGCCCCTCTGCCCACCGGGATTCCGACGACTATGGGACAACCCCATGACCACAACTGACCCCGTGAAAACCGATATCCTGCAAGAAGCGACAGTGTCGGGCCAAGGACAGTATATATTGCTGGACAGCTGTGTGCTTGCCAAGACCAATGCCGAGCCGCTCATGGACTCTTCAGTTGACAGTCTTGGCCACCCGACAATTGTTTCGTCTTCCGGCAGAACAGCGGGAGGCGGGGTTACTGTCAGTGGTCTTCTTGCCAAGACTGATATTCTGCTTGCTGGGATTCATTTTGCTCGTATAAACTTACTGTCGTGTTGCCATACGTACAGCTGCACTCAAAACATCTATAAAATGCATCTGTTCTTTCTAAATTCACACGTCGCACACTGACCGTCTTTCCCACCCAGTGGCTTCGCACTGCGTTACACGAGTCTCTTCCCCACGAGCGTGACCTCCACAAGTTCTTAACGGGACAGTACATCGAACCCAAGGCCATACGGTCGACTGCAATGCATTCTCGTTCTGAAACAGAACTTAAGGCAAAAACTTCGTCTGCTAGCAATCCAGAGTAGGTACAATCCATATCAGCCGGTCTCATGTCAAGCAATATTTGACAGCCCATCGCACATCATGTGCCAGTCATGTAACCATACCACAAACAGTCGCGTGACAGCCTACTCAACACCGCTCACTACGTAAACACAGGGGTATCACCGTATCAGTAGCGCCGCACGATCAAATTTTGCCATGGTATATGATGAAAATATTTCCGAAATAACCTTTTCCAACTTGCCGTCCCTCTAGCACGAAACATGCAGGACTGTGAGCTACAAACAGAATGACCTTTTCTAAGCACCGTCCCAGCAGGTAGTGCTTTCAGGCCACTCTCTGTGCCTTGTACTGACCGAGCTCTTGGTACGTGCCGCCTTACATGTTCACATCTGACCTACAAGAGTATCGACCCTATGCTCACCAACAGATTTTCACAAAATTTCATTCCTCTCCGCCGTTGTAGACCCATAGCAGGTTTCCGAAAGTGGCAGGATAAGTCGACAGGAATTTCCGACTTGCAAATATGATCGTCGTGTGGAAGACAACCGAACAGCTGACCTATTCTTGTCATGGCGAATATTTAGAATGAGCTCCTTCAATTTCCCATGTACGAAAAACAAAGAGCTTTTTCCCCCTCGTTATTCGGTAATAATTAAGTTATTCAGTCGTCCAAGGAGCGAATAGCTTATTCCAAGTTCGCCGAAAGAGTGTTTTCAGAAACAGGAAAAAAAATCCGTTATTCAGGTATAAATTTAGTACATACGGGGCCAGGCCGAGTAAGCTGTGTGATCATTTCTGCCAATACGCGACGTTTTCGATGCTGGAAATTCGTCTTTTCTAGTACGGGCAAAGGCCGAAAAACTGTGCTGGGTCTCATTATGGGGACCTGCAATGTTCTATTTCTCCAAACGGCTTGAGGAAAAGGCGTACAGACGACCAGCCCGCGTCTGGACTTTCGTGCTTGCTAACATAAGAACGTATTTGTATCTCGAACGTTCAACGTAACAGCAAACCCTTCTCAGGATCTGTGCAGTCTGCATATTTGTGCACCGTGTGCTTTCCAATTAAAAGGTATCTGTGGTAGAGGGACATGCCGCAGTCAGTCGTTCTGTCCACGTCAGCACGTGTTTCGGTAGGAGTCAGCGCCGATTCTTCTACAGGTTCATCGTTGGCGCTATAACAATATGCATAGTAAGCAGTATATTAGATGTAAGGTATTTAGTGGATAGACGCAGGACACAAAAGTACAGCACATTCTATAGTTGACAGGGCTGGGAATTGACCTGCAATACACTCAAACAGACTGCCTAGTGTGGACATGCATGACGGGTCAGACACACCACTTTGAGCTACTCGCACTCAGTCACACAAGTACACTGACAGCATAACCCAAACTATAGCAGTCAGGAGGTCCCAGCTGCCCATGGGAACCTGACCCTTAGTCCTTAGTTTAGGGAGTATAAAGAAGCTGGCACGACCAGGGATAGGGCTGGCTTCTTTTGGCTTTTTGGGCTTTTGTGCTTTTGGTGCGATTTGGAGGATGGACAGGCCGGAGTTACAGTGCTGGCGATATGGAGACAGTGGCTCGGGATATGACAAATAAAAACATATTGGATTACAAACCGAATATGTGTGGACTTCTGTATTCGTGGTGCCGTTGACCGGCCCTACATAATGTTACATGCTCTATCACGGGGCCGCCCCAAATAATATTACAGCGCCACACGAACAGAATCTTTGCTTCTTCCGCTTCTAGATTCTGGACTACAAATTCTAGTTTCTAAATTTACAGATGCCACAGGCTTAAGCATTTCTCTGCATTTGTTGAGGATAATGACTTTTTGAAGCACCAAGTAGTTTCAGAAGTCAGCCTTATCCAATGCAGTTTCACAAACATTTTAGCTAAAACGCGGGCTTTCATAGTGGACGGTTCGATTTCCGAATTACGTTTTAACTTTGCGTTCCCCTTTCGTTTGCCTTCAAAAGTCGTGTAGACTTTTTCCACAGCCTGAAAATATAATGGAAGTAATCTTAACCGTTTGTAAAGTGAATCACTTTTTCCCCGGACCATTTCTCAGTGTTTGTCTTTGTGAAAGCAAATTCAAAACATTTCAAAACATTTCTGACCAACTTGGTCACACACACACACACATCGTTCCACACTCCACCCAGTCCACCAGCTGCATCCGACCCCTGACACTGTAAACATTCTCGGCGAAGGAAAGATTACGAGGGAGAGCAACCCACCGCCTTCGTCCTGCCGACAGAATAAAGTAGTTCTAATGCCTCGCTTCCCTACGACCGAAAGGTTATCAAAAAAAAAAAAAAAGCATCTGTACATGCTGCAAGAACATCAGGGGAAAGGTGAGGTGCGCACTGAAGGTATGAGTGTGCAGTCGGCATAGGGGGTGAGGCTGAAAGAAAAAACTCTCCCGACCCGCCCACTGTCTCCTCCTTGAAACTGTCGCGTGCTGCAGGAACGCTGTGCAACAAGCCCCCCCTGGGGCGACCTGTGAGCTTAATACGTGCAGGTGTTCACAGGTGTATTGACTCCTCAACTACCGGTCCCACCAGGTGATACGGATGGCATAAACAGGTCTCCCTTTCGAAGTGTTCAACACCCGTCTCTGGACGCTGGGGAACCCCAAACTCACTGATGACGACAGGGGTTTGTCTGATGGAGAGAAGAGGGTTTGCGGGTACTCTCAGAAAGTGCACATCAATTTCGATATGATCATCGACAAGTTTGTTCAACACCTGCAAGATCAAACGGTTCACGACGATGTTCGTTTAAGGGAATTCCCTGTACTTTTAGTATGGGGCTACTGGGCATGTGCAAATTTAAATGCACAGCTTATTTCTTGTAGCTGACATTTTAAATGAGCGGTTTAGCGGCATTTCCAAGGTCAATGACTGTAGGTTCTATCTTTGTGGTTGACAGCTGAAGAGTTCTATCTGTGCAGCAGTGAATAATTGACGAGAAAATCCTGTACGCAGTGGAACACGCGTCTCTCACCAGATGTGGTTTGAGACAAGTATATATCTGCCACCGGATGTGGTTTGGGACAAGTATATATTTACCACCGGATGTGGTTTGAGACAAGTATATATCTGCCACCGGATGTGGCTTGGGACAAGTATATATTTACCATCGGATGTGGTTTGAGACCAGTATATATCTGCCACCGGATGTGGTTTGGGACAAGAATATATTTACCACCGGATGCGATTTGGGACAACTATATATCTGCCACCGGATGTGGTTTGGGACAAGTATATATTTACCACCGGATGCGGTTTGGGACAAGTATATATCTGCCACCGGATGTGGTTTGGGACAAGTATATATCTGCCACCGGATGCGATTTGGGACAAGTATATATCTGCCACCGGATGTGATTTGGGACAAGTATATATCTGCCACCGGATGTGGTTTGAGACAAGTATATATCTGCCACCGGATGTGGTTTGGGACAAGTATATATTTACCACCGGATGCGATTTGGGACAAGTATATATCTGCCACCGGATGTGGTTTGGGACAAGTATATATTTACCACCGGATGCGATTTGGGACAACTATATATCTGCCATCGGATGTGGTTTGGGACAAGTATATATTTACCACCGGATGCGGTTTGGGACAAGTATATATCTGCCACCGGATGTGGTTTGGGACAAGTATATATTTACCACCGGATGCGGTTTGGGACAAGTATATATCTGCCACCGGATGCGGTTTGGGACAAGTATATATCTGCCACCGGATGCGGTTTGGGACAAGTACATATTTACCACCGGATGCGGTTTGGGACAAGTATATATTTACCACCGGATGCGGTTTGGGACAAGTATATATCTGCCACCGGATGTGGTTTGGGACAAGTATATATTTACCACCGGATGCGGTTTGGGACAAGTATATATTTACCACCGGATGCGGTTTGGGACAAGTATATATCTGCCACCGGATGTGGTTTGGGATAAACGATTGCCACCTGCTGGGGTGTGGGACACCCATCTGCCATCGGATAGGTTTCTGAACAAGTATCTGTCAAGCAATGAGGTCTCCTGAACCCAGGTACCCTGCCCCCACAGTGCCAACAGTTTCCCCTGTCAGACTGCGCAGCTGTCCTGGGGACAAGCTTGGCAAAGCAGTGGTCTCTGGATGTTAATGTGGTTGTTATGAAAATAATGTGGGAACTTTCCAGCACTTCACAATGCCTTGTCAGGTCTCTCGCATAATTGGACATGCACGCTCTCTTTCAATCCCGCGCTCTCTCTCTCTCACTCCACACACTTACCTACACAGCAAGAGACTAGCCCTCGCCCACCCCCACTCCCAAACCACACGTCCTATCTTTGCCCCAGAGGCTTGCTGTTCGCGTCCTGTCAGACCTGTTCCTCCGGTAGGCTAGGCTTAAAGCAGATTTTCTGCTTGTCGCTCATCCTGCATCGCAAGCCGCCGCCTGGTGGCTGCACCGTGCAGCTGCTGACCTTCACGCACCAGTCACCGCCAAGGTTAAAGGAGGGAAGGGGATGGAGTGTGTGTGGGGGGGGGGACTAATGCCACGGGAGAATCAGCATCCACGCATAACGCGCCTTTTTCTTACCTCTGACAACAAATGACCACGGCATACCACCCCGATAACAAACCCGCAGTCCGTTACCTAAAACATCAGACTGGGTTAATCTACCACTGCTGTACTTCTCCGCTTCTTGTATCCTCATCCTGACCACGCAGAAGGACCTAACAGGTCCAAGTCGGTGTGATGAAGAGCCTCTCTTCAAGGTACACTATTAGCTACTGTGACCCAGGGGTCTGCAGTGCTGCCATGCGTAAACACGTTTGTGAGGTGCGGGTAGGACCCGGCTGACAAATGACATCTGTGTCAAGGATTTACCAGCAGTAGCTCTTAGTCGGGTTCTATGCACGTAACCACAGGACGCCAGGGCAGGGTGCTGCAGACGGCGAGAGTAGTGTTTATTCAAGGAGGGGCGCGAAGTCGACACTAACTTGCAACTGCAAGGCGCCCATCACCGATCCCCTCTCTCTCCTTGCACTACCCCCTCCCCCCTCCGTGAAGGCAGGGAGGCTGATGGCCGTGTGGGCGACTGCTGACTCTGCACCCCCGGGAGACAGGCAGCGCTTGCTGTGCAGCACAGTGGCGTTGTTGGTGCAGCCGAGCCAGCACGTGCAACAAGTTGCCCCATGTGTCGCCTGGTGTAACACACTGCTGTGCCCCTGCTACATAGTACTTCTCTGTACCGGATGTGACGCCTACCTGTTAGGGGTAATAGCCATCAGTACAGCTGGCCAGCACCCGGTAAGTCTTCTTAACGTGCCCTTGCTGCTTTTCTCTTTACAATCCTTCACGTTTACCACTCTTTGGTGACGATAATTTAAACGTCTTGGTGTGTTTTTGGACGCTAACACTCCACTGATCAGCCCCATTCGATCAGCACTAAGAAATAACTCCTGATAAAACAAGGAACTGAAAGGACTGCATCTTAATGTGGGAATGGTTGATTTCAAGAATATATGAATCCGAGCAAAAACTCCTGATTAAAATCATATCTAACTAAAATTTCCACATTCTTGCCAAAAAGAAAATGAAAAGAGCAGGCGACTGCCGCTTGGAATAAAGTACAAGGCAACAATAAAGGAACTAGTCGCTAAGAAGTTAAACTTAACTACAACTAAATACTTGATAGTTTTAGTTTGTATCTGTTCATGTTGTCCTGATAAAGGGGTAATGCCTCAAAACGTTGACTCTGGGGTTGGTTTTTTTTTTTTCACTTTTAATCTGGTTCAGTTCCTTCATTATCCCCTAAAGAGAAAATGTTTCCACCTCCTTCAAGCCTTGTTTCATATTCTGCCCAACCTGCTCTATCAGGGCTTGGCATGAACTCACTTGTTCCACTGGATTATTTACCATATGCTTTACTTGCCTGAAGATGACTTGTACCTGTCTGACAAACAACCCACTTTAATAAAATTGAATAAAAATTATTTACTTGGTTAGACAGGCAAGTTGTGGGAAATTTTGCTCTGCATGACCACTACGTGCCCTGGGGAATCAGCAACTGTTAATCTCAACCTTGCAAACAATATGTGCCGATATTAACTAACAATTGAACGTCCATGCTAAATACAAGCAAGTTTCTTCAAACCAAACACATAATAAATACATACAACAGATAAGTTTCCAAATACCGTGTACTTAGATGTAATGAAAGTAAGCAACTCTGTTGGACCAAAGAATGACTTGCAAAACAAATATTTGACTTCCCAAAGTTAACATGCTCTGCAGCAGGTGAAATGTTAACTCTATCTCTCATCCTTTTCAAGGTTTTAAATAAAACTTGTTTATTTTCAAATGAAACAAAAGCAAAACATGCAACTGAAAATAATCTCCACTTTAATCATGAGATGGAGTAAGGGGGGGGGGATGCAGGTTGTCTCTGAAAACATACATCTAAGTACTTGACTGAGTGTATCTGCCATCAGAGATAAGGGAGCACCTCCACTCCTTCAACCCAGACAAATGATGCTGGCTGTGAAACTTACTTGGGAAATTTGGCTGGCAAACATGTCTTCATGCTCTCATCAACATTCCAGTCATGAGAGGGAAAGCAAAGAAAAACAAATGAAATAATCCTATAGAGAAAGAAACAAGACTGAAAACTAGACAAAGAAAGAAATTCGTTAAAACAGGAGACTCATTATGCAATGTGTTCAGTCAAATCCTTTACTATATTCTGGCTGTCTGCTTGTCTGTGAAGCAGCTGCAAGACTGGTTTTCCAGAGTACTGTCTGCATGTCACACAGTTTGAATACGGAATAGTCAGAATACTCGGCAGTACGACTAAACAACAAGAGGGATCAGCAGCTGCACCTCAGCCCTCCATCCAGACCACATTACGGGCAGCATTTGTAAAGATTAAGACTGCCATATAGTGTAGCTTGGTGTGTTCATCTTCCTGCTACATCCTGTTTCCAAGGCAGCCAAGCCTGGCAGACAAAACCATTCATGTCCATGTTCTGCTTGTGTGGGTGGAGGCAGGGGAGTGACACTAGCAGTCTCACAGCAAAGACAACAGAGGCTGGTGGGAGGGGCTTGGGGCTAGGGGAAAAGGTTGTGTTTAATTATGTCAAGTCAGCAGTGAGGTCATCTCGAGGTATGGGTAAGAGGGGAAATCCTGATGAAAGGTGCTGGGGAAAGGCGAAGGGGAAAGAAAGCAGAGTAGCCAGAAAAAACCTGGACGCCCACACGTCACAGGGCAAAATGTCAGGACAGAAGGTAGGTGTGCTCCACACAAACCTGGACGCCCACACGTCACAGGGCAAAATGTCAGGACAGAAAGTAGG
>SMGT01000018.1:37515-60522 GCA_004794575.1 Lanistes nyassanus | reverse complement strand
CATTCAGGTTCTGAAAAACAATTCCTTTTGATCTGAACTATCATCTTTTGATCTGAACTATCATCTTTTGATCTGAACTATCATCTTTTGATCTGAACTATCATCTTTTGATCTCGCAAGAAATAAACATTCAGGTTCAGAAAAACAATTCCTTTTGATCTGAACTATCATCTTTTGATCTCGCAAGAAATAAACATTCAGGTTCTGCATTATTCCCAAATTAGTTCAAAGTAGTTCACCAGCAAACACTTACAATCTCTGCACTCAATATCCAGAGTACACTTTACTCTGCTTTAAGCTTTCACCTGCAGATGTTGCAGATTTTTCTTTTGCTAACAGTAACACAGAGGAGAGGCAGTCATAATGCACACTCGTGCAAAATCCATGCACAATCACAGAAAAATCTGGCTTAGTTCTGAAAGATTTTGATTTTGTATGTGTAAAGAACTGATAGCAGTAAATGTAACACTCATTTTGTTAAATGTTTGCATAATAGACAACACATATTTTATAAACATAAGTAAAATCACTGTAACAGTCATCTCCAGACTGTAGCGTGGAGCTTCCTCCCACGTTTGTACAAGTAACAGCAGGGTACTAAAACTACTCTGCTTCACAGATTATTTCACGTTGGCTTGCAGCACCAACCATGTCAACATACTTTTAATCCTGTGGGCAATGAGACTTTTGCAAAGACAGTTCTGCTATTTGTATCAAGTTATTTATGAAGTTATCTCACAAAATACGGTTATGGTTCGTTTGTCTAAAACTACTCCCAGTTCCTATAGCTCATGAGCCCCCAGCGATCTGCATGTGACAAGAGGTCTATAATCACTGAAAAAGTTCACAACACTACTAGAATGATACATACAGGTGTCTATCACACACACTAAAATCCTAACACATGCTGGAACAGTACACCTTCAGAACTTGTTTCCAGTGGAGCTGCAATGAATGTCACTAGTTCAACACAGTTATTTTGCATCACTCGATGTTACACTTATTTTTCTGTTAGGAACAATGTCCCTTTAACATCGACATTTCTCCTAACCATACCAACAGCCATCCTTTTTTCTTGGTCGCTTGGCAATGGTTAACTGCTAGTTCAAATCAGGTGGCAAGACAGAGAGCACTGATACTTCATTCATCTGCTAATTTTGGCCAGAAAAATCACAACACAGACATCAGGGAACAGTGTCTGCTTTCTCTCCATTTAACACAATTTGCATTCAAGTACATGTACACAAAAATGTACATATAAATTCTGATTTATTAAAGAAAGTCATTGTCCCCATGACAGTCTAAGCATCCTAGACAGCAGGATGTTTTTTTAATTCTCTAGTGAAGGGTGCATACTGTTCTTTCTCTAAAAACTAATACTAACTGTTCAAAATAAAGTGTTTTTCTTACTTTGAGAGGTGGGTGAATTGTAGTATAGCATTAGAGCATGCCTGGCACATACACTGGGGCTTGTGGATCCAGATCCCATGTCTGGTATGCACACACCTGCATGCATGCATGCACTCTTATGCAAGCACGTGCCCGCGCTCTCTCTCTCTCTCTCTCACTCACACACACACATTCTCTTCATGTGGCAAAAATTTGCAGGTGGACTGTCAAGGGTTTTCTCTGGATGGTCAGGTTTCTTCTGCCAACATTTCTCATCCCTCTCTCCCACACTCCCTCGTCATCAGACAGTAAATCTAGAATAACTTGCTGACTTGGGGTTGAACAATAAGCCATTTCACTTTCAGTGTGTATTGCTGCCAGTGATCACCAGCACAAGAGGTGCTGGGAGTGAAAACCTGCCCAGTCTAGATGGCACACCTGCACTGGGTGGTGCTGGGCACCTGGCTGTGCACAGCCAGCCCTGCCCTGGGGCAAACCTGTCCTGCTCGCTGCTTCTCCTGCAGAGATGGGGTGGCTGAGTGTTGGCAGCGCAGTCTGGTTGTACCCCCAAAAGACTTCCCAGAGGACATTCAAACCATCAACTTGGATGGGAACCATGTGCGTGTCCTTGGTCGGCGGAGCTTCCAGACCCTGCTGCACTTGGAGGTGTTGCGCATGAAAGGCAACAAGCTGCGTTCCATCAAGAAGTCTGCCTTTAAGGACGTCCCAAACCTTATGACTCTGGACCTCAGCAACAACCAGCTGGCCAACATTGAGGTCCACGGTCTGGAGGGAGTGGACAAGCTCCGCAGTCTGTCTTTACAGCACAACAAGCTTCGCAGTCTCTCTCATCTCCTGGATACCACACCAAACTTGTACCAACTCAACCTTGGCTTCAACAGCATACAAGCTATTGGAAAGGACGACCTTAAAACACCAACACATCTTCACTATTTGGACCTTCGACATAACCGCATCACAAGCATACATCCTGAGGCTTTTTCTCATCTTAAGTACCTTCGTTACCTGTTCCTGAACAACAACCCACTGGTCAAACTGCCAGACATGACATTTGGCAGCAATGTACTGCAGCTCACCGACTTCTCCAACTGCAAGCTGACACACGTCCCTCGCACAATGCCTTCCTCCATTACAGAATTACGGCTGAGCAATAACAAAATCATGCAGATAAATGACACAGATTTCAAGGTAAGACTTTAATCACGTTCACCTGTTCTCTGTCTATGCTTTATTTTAAATCCATCTGTTCTCTACTTCTGCCTTATGTCATGTTATCAGTTCATTCTGTAGATTTCATATTACGTTCATCTGTTCCTTGTCTGTCTCCCTTAAAACGCTGATATTTGTCAAAGAATATCTGTCTTCAAGCAGGTACAGATATAAATTTTGTCTTCTATTTAAAAGAGCAAAAGTGTAAATAAAGATCTACAGCTACCGATCATGCTGTGCAAATATAAGGTTGTCAGTTACACATAATGTCAAAAAGAAACCTTAAACATGCACAAACATTGACGAAAAATATTTAGATAAGCATATTTCTTTCTACCTCCCATTTTGCAAATCTATACCCATATGTATATGTGCCATTACATCATTAAAGTACACATTCAAACTTACTGACATTCTTAATGTTCCGTGTACTTGTTTTATGCCTGACTGCACACCAAATACAACACACGGTCAAAACAATGTTCTTCAAATTCTGTGCATTTTGTAACTTTTGCTCCAGAACATCAGCCGCTTGTAACTTTTGCTTCAGAACATCACCCACCTGCGACTGGTGGCACTCAATGACAACGAACTTCATTTTGTAGCCAACAACGTCTTTGCCAACTTGCCCCACCTGACGGAGATATGGCTACGCAACAACAAGTTGGTCTACATTCCGCGCGGGCTTCCAGACAACCTCCATAAGCTGCACATGGACTCTAACAGGATCCAAGAAATAGAAGACAGTCTTTTTAGCAAAACATCACAGCTTGACTACCTGACTGTGGAAAACAACAAGATTCATCGTATCAGCAGCCAGACTTTCATGGGACTGGCCTTCTTGAAATCTATCAACCTGCGTGGCAATCTGATCCACACCCTCGAGACCGGCACCTTCAACAACCTGGGCAACCTAACCATGCTAACTCTGTCAGACAACCCTCTACAGAAAGTGCAGGACAGAGCCTTTCACATGCTGCCAAATCTGACTCACCTTCTCCTCTCCATGTGTGGAGAGAGGACATCCCTTGAGCAGGAATTTCTGCCAGAGATGCCCAGCCTGCAGATGCTGAATTTGATGAACAGCCCTGGCCTGGCAAAGGCCTTTGTTCAGCAGTTGTCAGACTCGCGGCAGGAACCACTGGCACACTTGAAGGAGCTTGATCTGACCTACAGTGACCTGACCACCCTGACCCCCAGCGTGCGCCAGGTGTTCCCTCACTTGCAGATCCTTGCTTTGGATGGAAATTCCTGGTCATGCGACCGGCGCCTGGCCTGGCTGCAAAAGTGGATGGCTTCGAGTGACGTCAACTTCTGGAAGTATGAAGAAGTCATGTGCGAACATCCAGTCTCCCTCAAGGGTCGCTTGATTAAAGACTTGGGGCAAGATGAATTTGTTGAAGTTGTTCCACCACAACCATCTGTCTTGCTACCTGAGATCCAGGATACCAGCTCCAATGCTTTGGAAACCAGTGCTGATGATGCCTTGGTTGCCTCTGACTCCAAGACATCAGATGGCAGGGAATCTCCCAACCAACCTGAAACTCTCCACAACACTGGCTCCCCTGCTCAGCCCCTCACTAACGTTCCTGTGCCCACACCAAGCCAAGGTAACCTCAAGAAGAAGGGAAAGTACCGTCAGAAGCCGAGCAGAAGAGGAAAGCAGAAAAACAAACCACAAAGTGGAGCAAACAGCAACGTGGAAGTTAATGACCCACCAACGACCTCGCCTACCATGCATGTGACAACCACAGAAGAAAAAAATATTGCGAGCACTCCACTGCTGGACAACGCCAGACTCAAGAATCCTGGTCATCCTGGAAAAAAGAGTAAAAGAAAAGGTCGCAAAAACAGCGACGGCCAGAAACCATCTGGGACATCGAAGAAGACAAGTAAAGGTAAAGCTGGCAAAAGCAAGCGACCTCAACCTGAGGGCACCACTTAACTGACGCACAAACCTGAGGGCACCACTTAACTGATGCACAAACCTGAGGGCACCACTTAACTGATGCACAAACTGCTCAACACTACAGCCACATCTGTGGCCAAGTCAGTCAGGCTTGATTTGACTTATTTATATGTAGCCAGCTATGTTAGGACTTGTTCGCAAAATATGCTATGCATATATAACTTCAGGAGAGATGTAATTACAATTCCTAGTTAACAACTCTCAGGCATGTAAGCAGCACATTTGTTTACAATTGCAGAGGTATGACACACTTGGTAAGACTGCCCAGCATTGGAGTTTCATGTTTATGCTGTAATAGCTTTAGCAAAAAGACACATTTTTCCTTTGAGCGGTTCACCTTTTGTCATGTACCTCTGTGACACACCGAGGTGTTAATCAAACTCATGTGCCCCTGTGAGATACTGATAATGCACACAGATGTCCAGACGTCTCCATTGTATGTGTCAGCCATCACACTCCAGGTGATATATTTCGCACAGACTGTGTCCTCCATGTATCTGACAGCACAAACAAACAAGCCCCATTCTGGGTGCCAAATAATCAAATACCCAGGTAAGTGGCAAGACCTCTGAAGCCTGACCACCTGATGCTTGTACAGTGTGCTGCCTATATCTCCTTATGACAAGATAATCAGATTTTGTTTCTCTACTAGCCGCCATACAAGTGCCTTCTACAAGTCCCTGTCTTGAAGAAAAGGAACCAAGTGGAAATAATGTTGGCCAGATTTTGCTTCATCTCTGTTTCTTTTTTGTTTTTGTAAGACTTGTCTTATGTTAGTGGCTGCCCCATGTACTTGCCGGCACGATTAAACAGAACTGGCTGCACTTGAATTTCGGTGTGCTGTTGGTTGCCTCATTATCTGTCAACAGCACTTTGGCATTCAGCTCTTCCACTTCGTGATTCACAGCATGAAAACACTGTTAATTTAAGCCTTGCCTTTCGATGTCATCAGTCATCCAGAAAACACTCATACCAGCTTTCACCTCATCATAACAGGCTTCAATCTTCAATTTTGATTAAAATGTTTCAGATTTGTTTCTGCCCTAACAATTTATAATTTTCCCTCCAGATTCTGACTGACATTTTAAAACTGACTTACTAAAGAGATCCTTATTTAAAGTCACCCAATATGCCTTCAAGTTTCTGATAACTTTAACAGATAAGACCAATGAAATCTCTTGACTACTGCTGCTGCAGGAAGTAAGCATAACTGCTCCCCCTTACTGTGTAAAGTTCCCAGACTTTGTAACAACACGCTTGACTCAAACTTCAAGTACAAGTACTACACACTTGTACATACTGTACGTAAAGTGGAAAAAGCACAGTGCATTGTGGGCAACAGGTGTAGCTTACTAACATCTCTATATAAACCTAGCAGTGAGACAAAAGAGTCTGACATCAGTAAATCAACATGGCACAGCATCACCTGTCTGACAATGTTGCAAGATGACTATTATAGTATAAAAAAGATATATACATTAATCAATAAAAATGCAACTCATTATGGCTCTTTCTGAAACAGTGTGATTTGCAACGTTATTGTCAAAGCATGAATATCTAAGACTGCTCCAACAGTAAATGGAACAGTCATAGAAAGTTGATAGCAATTTCCAAACCCATGTGAGCAGAATTAAGTCCTTAGGATTGAGACCTGTAGGAACCTGACCCTCCCTGACATCCTGTCAACAATGTGTACAAGGACTGACATTTGTACCTGTAGGAACCTGACCCTCCCTGACATGTCAATGACATAAAGACTGGCATTTCTTTAGAAGTTTTTCTCTCCCTCATCGAGAATCACACAAATTGTGGCACATTCTTCTTCATTTATTATCTGGTACACACCACCTTCCAGCCTCTAACCCTCTCTCCTTTACACTTTTTCCTTCAACAAACCTCTGCTTTTGACACATTATATTCAGTGAAACAGTCTGGTCAGAACCTGTTTCATGTCATGCAAAATTCTTTTCTCAAAAGAATGTTTCTTTCACTATCTTTTACTTCTGCACAAACTCTTTATAAGTGTGAACATGGTTTGCCCGTACAAATTTCTTATGTTTAGCTTTTTTCCTTTAAACTTCAGTACCTAAAACTTTTTATAGTATTTTCTTTTTTTCTTATATGAAATTGTAAATATAACTGGTATTTCATATAGTGGCTTCCAGAGTTCAAGGTGCTTATGTTTCTGGGCAAAAACTAATTTACCAAAAAATATTCTCTAAACAGAAAGGTTTAAGTTTTTTTCTTTTGAAGATGGAGAATGCTGCACAGTGGCTGATAAAGAACAATACAGCATTTCTTAAATATAAAAGAAAAACAAGTGACTGCCACTTGGAGGATAAGCCCAAATTAAATGTAAAACAAGGGAACTGTACCTTTTCTAGCTTGGTACAGTTCCCTTGTTTTACATTACAACATTTCTTGTTTTGGATACAGAGTGGGAGAAATGCTCTCTGGCCATGGTACTTTGGATGAAAAGCTAGGATTTTCAAGATTCTATTCTCAGCTAATACTGACAGATAAAGTGAGCTGCACAATTCTGAATATGCCGTAAAGGTTTGTTAATTCTCTGAAAACAACAGACCAGGACAGAGTTACCATAATCAAGGGAAGACAGAATCTACAGCGAAACAAGGGTTCTGGAAACTTCTTCAGTGAGATCTGGATGGACAGACACAATGAATCTTAGCTGAATGTTCAATGATTGACAGATATTTGTCCCAATTACTCCATGTCTGAGTATAGTATCACCCTCTATAAATTCTACAGGCCAGTACGTGTAGGCAAAAAGAAAGGAAATGTAGCCCACGATGTCATAGCCATAAAGGCAACAAAACTTCATTGGTCAGTGAGGACATAAATGTTTGACTTCATAATAATACTCAATAAACATGAGATGTGTTTCACTTTTCAAATCTGGTACATGAACAACTGAAATTTTTTAATGAAAATGGCAGCTTGCACTGTACTGTATAGTACTGGATGTTGGAATAAGCAAAACCAGTAGCTCAAACAAAAATAAACAGCAACAAGTTGAAAAGACTGAAATGACAACAACAACAAAAAAGAAACAAAAAACCATAAGAAAACCACTTGCAGCAAATATTTCTACAGTATACCGGGATTAGATAAGAAGCAAGACAATAATAAGACTGTTGTTGGAACATTATCCACGACAAAATGGCAAATCAACGGCAAAAAAATTGTTAACTTTATGTGCGCTATGACTCATTAAGATTAAAAAATATTCATGAAAATCTGATTCTTAAACATTTTGCGATCACAGAAATTGAAAAAATTCTAAAGAACATTGTTAAAGTTCTGTACATTTACTAAATGCATGTACTTCTAGTGCTTTTTTGGTGGGGGTGGGGGGGGGGAGATATTTTAACAAGTAGAATGCCCAGGCCAACTTTTTGGTGGGGGTGGGGGGAGAGATGTTAACAAGTGTAAAACGCCTAGGCCAACTGCAGATTGTGTGATGACTTCTCTAAAATATTGCTGGACTAGAAAGCTGTCCACTGTTCTTGAGTACCGAGTACTCTCTGAGCTAGGATACTTATTCCCACTATGGTGTGTGCTTGATTTTTTTAAATGAGACGGTTTATAGTATATAAGCTACTTTTTGTTTTGTTTCATTTAACAACTATACCAACACTGATGCTTTATTTGAAGCCTAAGTCTGAAACAAGGCACTTCAGATCAACAGTTTATTCTGTTTGAATATAAACGACGACAATTTATACTCTCTCATCTCTCTGCTTCAAGTTATCTTCATGATCCTATACTGATCACCTTAATCATTAACAGAAAATGCAGCAATCAGTGTTGGGCTGCCAAAAACTCATATGTGATCGATTTAGAAATCCATGCATAAAAAAGAGGCACATTTTCCAATTATATGCATGATTTAAAATCTTTGTACATGAAAACCCAATAAACCGCTTAAATCAGGAACACTGCTTCAGTGCTCCAAGTTTTGGAAAACCTTTAGATGATTCACAAGAATTACCTTTTTGATGATGGAAAAAAAAATGGAAATCCATTTCTAGGGGATTCACTTTTTATGTAATGATGTACTCAGGGGATACAACCAGCTCTCATCCACACTAAGCAGCCTATCAAGTTTTTGTCTCCCTTTTGAAAGTCACCCTATATGCAGAAAATGTGAACAGCAAAAAATACCCAACCCTTAGCACCCCCCAAAAGAGGAATCAATAACTTCTAGTATTTTAGAGAAAATATATAGAGTGCAGTACTTCTAACAACCTGTTACACTGATCCTAAAGCGCAGTCGGTGCAGGCACAGAATGTCTCCTGATCCATAGCTTCTACTCCTAATGCTCATTCAATGCATGCAAAATTAACATGCAGCCTACTTTAAGGTTGTGTTTAAGAGTATGTACATCCGTCTGTTACATGTAGAAAACATTCAAACCCACTGAATGAGGCTGCTATCGCTGAAACTCAAAACAAACTTAAGCAAATATCCCGAACTGGCCTTACCTTTTGCTGCACCAGAGTATGTCGTTCTTCCATATCCTTGTGCTCTATTCGGGCTTTCTCACTCAGCTCTTTTACCTGGAAAAGGAACATTCAAAAATAAATTGTATAAATCAGTCAACTTTTTTATGTATATTAAAAAATGTTTGCAAACTATCAAAACCACTGTACCAAGAGCACCTTTACCCCTGTATCTCTACAAACGATTCACAGTTTTTGATATCACTTTTCTTCTGAAAGTCGAGTCCTAGGTATTTAGAAGCTGCCCTGCTTGATCTGGCTATGTCATTATGTCCTCATCCTAAGTTTAAGATACTGCTCAACAATCTGCAGTGTGATTCATCAATTCATGTGCCTATACATGCCACCTTGGTTTTCTTGCATTCAATATGGGGAGTCAGAAAGTTATGGAGGAACCGCAACATCAACCTCCCCACCAAAATCAAGCTCTAATCATCTCCATTCTGCTGTACGGCTGTAAAAGCTTGACACTGACAGCTCGGTTAGAAGACCAAAGCCTTTGAGACCAAATGATTCTCAAACTGCTCAGAATCTCCTGGACAGAACACAGAGCAAACATCTATAACCGCAACTAAATAGACTGGCTGGCTGGTCCCCAGAAGCCTCTCCTTGCCACCATCAAGAAAAGGAAGCTGGCATGGTTTGCCCACACAGCGTGTTGTCTCATACACTTGCTATGACCATCTTGCAACCCACACTGGGAGGCGAAAGGAGAGGAAGACGCAGGAAAAACTCTCGAAAACATCAAGGTATGGACAGCACTTGGCTTCCCAGCTCTGATAAGGGTAGCAGAAGACAGACCAGGATGGTAGCTATTGTTGAAAGTTACATCCTGCGTGTCCCTCCTACAACTTTCTAGGTCATGGGACTGAGATGAGATGACAAAAATGTGGTTGCTTTGAAAGAGCTGAAATCTGACCCACCAAAACTGAAAGTTTTATCACTGAAGCCACTAAAAACAAGCGAAAACATAGATGATGGGTTTTTCAAGCCACTGGCGTGATACTCTGCGATATTTTAACGTGATTATTCCTTGTAGACTCTTTTCTGATTCTATATTCTCTCGTTTTCAACTCTGTTAACAGAAGTATTTCACACCAACGTATCAAAAACAATGTACAGGACTTGATACTGGCTTTCTTACCTGGGAAGCAATGTCTTTCATGTGGGTCTCAAGGTCAGTGAAAAGGTCATGCCCTTGATGAAAGAAGGTACTCTGGGCGTGCATGAATGACAGCATCTGAGGCACAGAAATAAGTCTCAATGAGTTCACAAAGCCTGGTCATCAACCCTGTATTTCCGTGCCAGTACACAAAGCTCATTACTTGAACACTAGAACTCAACACATTTACCAACAAAAGCTACCAAAAAAGACGAAGATTCTAATCCTTATATTAAAAATACACCCTATTTCCGAAATGCAGAAAACCAAGCAAAACAGGGCATCATGAGTCAGTGCCTACACCAAAACTCATGACAACTACCCTGCAGTTTCAATCTCCTCTCTTGCTTTTCTGTCTCGTTCTTTCTCTCTCGCTCAGTTCTTCACAGCATGAACTGCAGTTATACTAACCGTGTCCAAAACTTCAAACCTCTTCTTAGACTGCAGAACATTCACCTGAAAAAAAAATCCTCTTCACAGTAGCAGATTTACATATGTTTGTGTGCATGCAACACAGGATCTGAACACACAAAACTCTGCAATAATAATAATAATAATAATAATAATGTAGACTTTTAATGCTGCGAGAACACATTTCATGCACACTTCATGTGGACGAGGCACACAGACACTCTAATGAAAACAATGAACACACACACACACACAGAGAGAGAGGAGAGATGAACGCAACACTGACCAACAGGTTAGGATACAGATCATCCGTCATTCACAGGTGGGTAGAAAAGTATCATGAGAGAGGATGAACAGAGAAAGTTGAAAGTTAATGCAGACAGGCAGTCGCGACGTCAGTCAAGGTACTTGTCACGTTATGAAAGGTTTTCTCCAGCGCTAAGGTTTAAGCACTGTGTTATTTTCATTGTATCTTTCCGTAACTGCGTAATCTTTCATTCAAGAGAAAGTGACACAATAATCATACGTAGGGTTAGGAACAAGAGACGTCATGTTGATTGTCAAAGAGACGTAAGAGTCGGCCAATGGAGAGATGGAAAGCGAGTTGCGGGGAGACCGAAAAAACAATTCCAGGGGCTTTTAACGCTTGATCGAGGTTTCGAGCAGAGACTATGAAACGGGGAGGACGCATTTCTTGTTGAAGTAACGTCAACGGTCGATGTTAACGGATCCTGTATAGCTACTGGGGAAAACAGCCGAGAGATTACTGTTTTAGCTTAGTTCTTGCTGTAAGAAGATTTTTTTTTGCTTCACCAGGCAAGACTTGTTGTCACTTTCTCGAGATTTGTGAAAGTGGCAGAATACATTTGTTAGGTCATCAAGGAGGAGACCTAACGGCTAAGCGTCCGGTGGTATACATTCTTGTAACTGCTACTTGTTTAGACGACTTAATAGTAGGTCGTAAGTAGGCAGTTGAAAGAACTTCTTCCCACTAGAGAGTGGGGATTTTTCTCATAGATCTAAAAATCTATGAGAAGCGTGGAGTTGACTGTAACGGTTGGACAAGGACGTCCAAGGACAAACCAACAGACTGAATAGTACGTTGATTGTGATCCGAGGTTAATGATACCGGTGGATCAGACCTATCTGCTGCTATCTACTGGTTTTACAAGACTGGATTTTAATTCACCTTTCGCCTTGCCGACAGTTCATCTCGAATCTACGTACCATAGACTGAACACTTGCATTTCTGTGAATTACGTCTACAGACTTCAACCGTCGTCTCCTGCACATAAACTACTACCGCGGTCTACGTGTTCATGTGAACGAACACTGGTGTGTCTGTTCCATTCTTGACTGGATTGTAATTCTGTGCCGGTTTGGGATATCTATACACCACCGCAAGTAGACTTGTGATTTATATTTGTTCAACAGTACACCAGTTGTATTACTGTTCTGCAAGTTGTAACACACCATACATTGTTGCTATCACACACATTTGCACACATACACGCATTTGTTACATATTTGTTCATCTATCTCTCTTCTCCCTCTACTATCCTTCTTATTGTTTATAGTTCAATAAATGTGTTAATTTATCTGGTCGTGTACCTTTTGATTGAAAAGGTGGGGTCTGCATTAGGTGTATGCATTTCGTATTTCTTCCCTAAAATTCCAGCACACCCAAGAAAATGTTACAGTACTTACGGAAAAGATAAGTTTTTAAGTTTCGTTTGAAAGTCTGTAGTGATTGGGAGTGGCGAATGTTGTGGGGAAGTGAGTTCTACTGGATCCCGAGAAAGTGAACATGCGCTGTCTGTATGTTTTTGTCCTGATGTGGGGTACTGAGAGAATGCGATCGTCTGAAGAGGAGCGGAGCTGTCTCGCTGGAGTGTAGATTGTAAGAAGTTCTGAAAAGTAGATGGGGCATGCACCGGTGAAGAAATTAAAACATAGAGTAGACAACTTGTAGTCGATGCGAGCCTGAATGGGGAGCCACTGCAGAGTGTGGAGGGGAGTTGAGGCATGCTCTGTTTTGTGCGCTTTCAGGACAAGGTGAGGGGCCGAGTTTTAAAGTTTCTGTAACTTCTGTAGCAGGTATAGAGGACAGCCAGCTAGCAAGGAATTGCAGTTGTCGAGTTTAGATAGTACCTAGGCACATACAAAGGTGTTTGCAACCTGATCGGACAGTAGGTGACGGAAGCTGCTGAGTTCAAAGTAAATGGATCTGCAGATGTTGGATTTGTGTTTGTCCAGTGTTATGTTAGAGGTAATAGTAACACCAAGGTTTCTTGCAGAGTCAGCGAAAGGGATGTCGATGTCACCGACTCGAATTGCTGTGGGACATTCTGTCACTCCAGTATTTCTTTTACTGAAGAGGAGAGCCTCTGTTTTTTTCGTCGTTTAACTTTAGCTTATTGTGGACCATCCATGCTTTGACACCGGAGATGCAAGTCTGCATAGTCATGATGCTGGCAAGTACATCAGCTGGAGGACAAGAACTGTATAATTGGGTGTCGTCTGCATAGGACTGGGTGGAGACCGTGTGAGAGTGAATGAGAAATGAAAGTGGTTTGATGTATAGGATGAAAAGGATAGGGCCCAGGACAGATCCTTGAGGGACTCCGAGAGACAATGCTGATGGGACTGACAACTGGTCAATGACAAGTACAGACTGAGTTCTACCAGAGAGGTAGGACTGGAACAATGCCAGCGCCGACCCACAGATGCTGTAGAGATCATGAAGACGATTGAGGAGGGCAGTGTGGTCGATTGTATCAGCACACTGCGGAAAGATCAAGGAGGGTCAGAAAAGACTTCGCCTCCATCCAGAGCAGACAAAATGTCGTTGACAACTCTAGTAAGAGCTGTTTCCGTGCTGTGGAATGGCCTATATGATGACTGGGAGTGAGAGATAAGGTCCTTTGAGTTGAGGAAGGCAGGAAGTTGATTTAGAACGACCCTTTCGACCACTTTCTAGAGGAAAGGTAGGCTGGAAACTGGGCAGTAGTTCTTGAGGCTGTTTGTGTCATGGGTGAGTTTCTTGAGCCTTGAACAGCGATGGAAAGACTCCTGATGACAGACTGTCGTTTCCGATCTGAGTGAGAGTTGGAAGCAGGACGTCCAGGCAGTCAAGGAGAAGGTGGGTTGGTAGGGGTCCAGAGGGCAGGTAGTAGGTTTAGATTTTAATATCACAGCCTTGAGATCTGACTGAGATATGGGCTGGAATGACTGAAATGAACAGCATGGCAAGTTGTCAGCAAGGGTTGGAGGCCCACAGTGTAGCGCCATCTCGTCCAGCTCAGCTTGAATGTCAGCGACTTTGCATAGAAAGTACGGACAGAAAGCCTCAGGTAGCTGTGCGACAGGAGCGTCAGTGGGTAGTGGCAATTCCTTGTTTTGATCTGTTACTTTGTTACAGATTTTAAACAGCTTTTTGGTCTTACTCTTAGTCAATCTGTATGTGATGGGGGCAGCCATCACGGGAGACAGTTTTGGCCATCACGCTCACAGCCACAGCATCGCCAGGGGGATACCCAGGTCGAGTGGTGCCCAGCAAACCGTGGCTGTGAGGCACTGTGTCATCTTAAGGCGTGCTGTGCTAGGCTCACTCTCTTTAAACGTTTCTATATCCTTCTAGGATAGTTGCAGATACTAACAACTAACATTAGGATTCTACTCGATATATCCTTTCAGTAGATACTAAACTCACCCAACGTCTTAATAGATTAGGTTAGTCTGTAGGCATATTTCTTATCTTTTTCTATTAACAATAGCTAGTTTAACTGCCTTTTAACATAATTATCTTTATTTCCTTCTCACTCTACTTAACTTTCCTTAACACTAACAGGAAGAGCAGAGCACACTCTATTTATCGCATATTTTCATGTTTGTGTGCATATGTTCTTTGTATTTTTAATCTTAAGTCTTGTGCGTGTAAGAAACACAAATTTCGACATCTGCTGTATGTACGCCGGCTAGCTGCTGCTGGCCCGGGCAGTGGCCCAGTTGCGGTTCGCGCCCCACCCGATAAAAGTGGGTTACGGCCCGGACAAAGGGGATAGATGAAGGGCAGAGTGCAACGGGGAGACGAACCATGTAGGCAGAGCATGAGCGAGCAGATTGGAACGGGCAGGCTCTCAGAGCGACCCTAGCCGTCGGGCAGCGGCCCCAAATAAACCTATGTAAAGACGAAAATCTGCCTTTGTTGGGAAGAGAGAGAGAGGAGAGAGGAAAACTTATGGAGGGAACCTGCTCCACAACATGTGCTTGAAAGAAGGATGTCTTAGCTGCATAAACTATCTTGGAAACAGAGCGTTTCACTGCAAGATATAGTTGTCTGTATGGTGAGGCGTGATCTCAGCCAGAGCCTCTCTGCGCGACGGCACGCACGCTTAGCCTGACGCAGTTCGTCATGGATGGTCAGATACTAGGGGGCTGCCTTTAGCGAGTGTACTCGACAGCGCTGGGAAGGAGCGTGTGTATCGAGGGCTTTATGAAGGGCTATGTCAAGCTCAGCAGCTGTGAGAGGACTGGACAACATATTCTGTAGATCCATTTTGAAACTGCTCAGGTCCATCAAATGAATTGGGCATGTGGTTCTAAATAGCTGTGTTGGCTTAGGACGTTGGATGATTAAGTTAACTCTTTGGCTCCGCAGGGACCCGCAGGGCTGAGCAACCCCAGAGGATGCATTGAGGCTGCATCGATTTACACTTTAAAAAAAAAATACCGCTTAAAAACTACCACACTCACAGCAATATATTTTACATATTTAGAAAGATCTATTCTTTGGCATCACAATGGAAACAATACTTTTAGTTAAAAATATTAAATACTACTTACTATTTGGTGCCAAATGTAGTCACTTTTTGCACACACAACAAACGAAACACGTGTATCCTTTGTTAACGACGGAAGTAGACCTGGCGACCCGCTACATTAAACCTCGTTTGGCAAGCCGAAACTGTTTCCGAAACTCATTTAGACAGTGCAGGGGAAACAAGCGATGATAGAGCTTTACAATGATACAAAGTTTACTTCCCTTATACCGCTAAATGCGTTGCTGCAAATGTTTGAATTCGTCGTAAGTTTGTCGACACCGTGCACTCGTGGGTCATTTAGGTTGTCGTAAGTTAGCCGAACCCATAGGAGTCAAAGAGTTAAACTGAACACAATAATGATCTGATGATAACGTCGTGGAGACTGTAGTCAACTGTACAATGCTGTCTTCTGGTCTGTGCATGACCCAATCAAGAATGTGGTTTTTTACATGCGTTGGTTGGGTGACAGGCTGGGTGAAATGCTCACACAGCACTTTCATCTTGAAGAGTTGGTGCCAATGCTTGCTCACCTGGAAGACATAGTCCAGAGCTGTGTGGGCAAAACAGGACTTCATGGCCGTCAGAACATTGAATGCCTCCTCACACTCTTGTGCCTTGCTCCGTGGGGCTTGCGAGTTACGAACCAGCGCATTGTCAAGATCGTCGCTGATCTTTTCAAAGTGCTTTTTGGTCTCCTTCATTTTTCTGATATCACTGGACAGAAAAATATACACGTATCAAACATGTAACACAGTCCTTTATATAGACAACACATTACACCAGAAATACACAACATGTAACAAATTCCAAAATATACACTAGTAACAATACTTAAAATATACAAAAAACATACTCCAAGATAAACACAAAGCATCATCGATTCTCAAAATATTCATGACATTAACATATTCCAAAATTTACATAACATACTACACTCAAAATACACATGTAACAACATCCTCAAAATATACAAGACATGTAATGTAGTCCAAAAAATCCGCAATGTAACATACTCCAAAATATTCACAACACACAACATGCCCCAATATATGCAAGGCATATAACATCCTTTTAAAATATACACCATACACAACATACACCAAAATATACACAAGTAACACACTCTAAAATACATGGATACACAACATGAAACATACCCCAACATATGCACAGCAAATAACATCCTTTCAAAATATACAACAGATGCAACTTACCTCAACAAATCCACAAGTGACACACTCCAAAATACACAAAATATGTAACATACCCTGACATGCACAACACGTGACATCAGAAAGAAAAGACCAACAAGCACATTCATGCTCAACAGCTATTAGTCTTATTCCACTTTTCTATTACAAGAGTCCTCTAGGCTAGTTCCTCTGTTAACATATCTTTTGTACTAGGACCTACTCTAGTCTAAGATACAAGATAGAACACTTCTTCATTTCACCTTCATAAAATGCTCTTAGAAATTATTTTTGCTTTTTTAAACTAAGGGGGAGGGGGTGTTTCACCTTATTGCATCTTTTTCACATTCTATAATGGTTTAACCTTTTCAATGAGATGAGTCTTTTGCCGTAAGGTAGAAAAGAACTTGTAACAGCTCTCATGATAGACCCCTACGTGGTCCAAATAAACACCACCAGCTACCAACTACCACCACCTTCACCATGCAACAACCACAGCACTGTAGGCCACACCCTCCCACTCACACTCTGATGAAGTTGTTCAGGTTCTTGCACACAGACCGGTGAGCCTGATCCATCAGTATCTGGAAACAACAAAGGGAAGTTACCTAGGGCAAGGGCAACAGCAATGCCAATGGCAAAGCACAAAATATGTGCATATATACTGATGAATGTACACACACAAACACACATCTGTGTGAAAAAAGAACAGTCAACTACATGTCAAAACAGTCTACTCAACACAAGTTTTAAGGGAAAAGGCAGTCGGGGAAGCTCATATTAGCTGCTTCTCACCTTTACCAAATCAGAAAAAAATCTGTTTAATCAATGCATCTGGTGTCCACAAATGAAGGGTCAGTGGTTATTAATGTTATCATTTTTTTAAAGTTTAAAAAAAAACTTAGGCCCACAACATGCACAGTGACTGTATATTCACTCTGCTACCGTCACTGCCCAACTCCACTCAGTGCTACTGGAATTTTTTAAAACCAAGGGTCAAAATGACTTTCTAGCCTGAAATCTAAGGTCATTTTGTAAAAAGCAGGGGTCAACCCAAGCAGCTTCTGGTGTTAATTTGCCAAATGTTAAAAAGTCTGTGCACCACTGTGATACATGGCTTTAAAATCTCCATGTCATTCTTGAATGTTTGTGCATAAATTACCCCCAGTTGTGCGTTATCAGGAGTTCTTCTGCTGTACCTCAGATACATGTACTTACAAGGATAGAATTTCGAACTAGTTTGTCACAATTTCCCCCCGCTTTTATTCCATATACAATATGTATCAGTTATCCCTGTATGTGCAGTTACAAATAAAGAATTACGGTTGTTGTTGTTTTGTGGAGAAAGTGCTTCAACCTTGCGGTGATTTCGCACTGAAGGGGACGGGAGAAAGATGTGGGGAGAGGGGAAGGGGTTTGCAGTTTGGTGTCCTGCGCTGCTGGTGGCTATGTATAAGAATTACTTTAGTTGACTGCCATTTTATTCCATATGCACTACATTTCATTGTGCAACTACAAATAAAAAATTACTTTAGTTGACTGCCCCTGTCCTCAAGCAACAGAAATTTTGTACATCAGCATACGAATGGAATGCTGATCACTGTATCTGTGATAATTCCCAATACATGGCATTTTGCGACATACCTCCTTCTTATAATAACTCACTTCCATATTGTGGCAAGCCTGGGCGTTTTGTAAAGCAGATGCATCCAAGCATTTCACCAAATACAGCACATAAGTGTCTGGTGTTAACCAAATGATTATCATCAACCAGGAAATGAAATACTCCTCTCATGAAAAATCTAGGGTTAGCGAGTTAGGGATTTTGTGTTAACCATAAATTTGTCACAGACAAATAGAGTACTGGTTAGGAACCTGGAATGAGCCATGTCAACAAATATTTTTTAAACAGAGATTGTACCCTCACACACATGCTTTTGTACACAAATGTGCATACAAATAATTATAATTATACTCACACCCAAGTATTTTATCATCTCACTCATTGCATGGGCAAATCGGTTGAGGCTTGTCTGAAAAAACATAAACGCATCATATTAGTGTTTCCTTTCTTAACCCTGCAGGAATGCATACACCTGCTTTTGCTCATGAACTCTGTGTTTATCTGCACATACACGTATTTTTGAAAAGGAAAACAGAAGAAAACTAGAAAGACAAAGATATGTGTACGTACTACACCACACTGTCATGGCCTTCTGATCTCCATAGAGTCTTGAAAGTTATAACTTATAATACAAGAAATATAATTATTCTGCAGACAACGATAACCCAACAACAAATATTCCCACCAGCTTTGCTAATGTGTTCTCCAAGTCATTACATGCTCTTGATAGCAAGAAAAAAACGGGAGAAAATCTGACATAACCATCCACTGATCCCAAAGTATGGTAATAAATGATTTTCCAGTACAGTTCTCCAGTGAAGAGAGGAGGCTAGGTACAATGTAGAAGACAGGCAAATCAAAGCCAAGTAAATAAGTTCATCTGAAGACTACAAAAGTCAGTCTGGGAGTAACTGGGTTAATCTATGTTGCAGCTACCTTTCCAAATATTGTAGCACAGAACCATGTGTATAAAAAAAGCTCCAACCAAACCTTCTCTACCCAAGATTTATATCAATGATCCTTACACCACAGCACACTAATCCTCTACACCAGCCCTTACTGCACCTTTTCTTTGGTTTCAGGTTTTTCTTTTACTTGGCATAGGTGAAAAGCACTTCAAACCCAATGAAGCAAGCTATCTGGGACCATCTGACTTCTCACATGTATAAGCAATACGCCATAAAGGAAAGAACCACATCACCAGCAATACAAAATAACAAGTTTAGATGTCTATTTATTGATGCCTGACATACATCAACAAACACCAACAATCAGCCAACAGCACAGGCACACCAGTCCTCATGGTTTAAGAATGAGCTAAAGGTAATAAGCATGCAGTGGTAAATGCAATTTAGACAGCAGAAAGGGTTCCATACAATTTCAAAACAGGTTACCCTGTTGCCTCAAAAACTGCAGGCCCTTAGACTCGAGGAAATTAGGAGGATCCCTCAAAAAAGAAGCCAAGTTTTTGGTTTTAAAAAAAATGTGTCCCTTGAATCCACAGGTGATATTATAGTGTATCCTTTAAGATTTCTGGAGTGTGAATAACTGTTCTATGGACAGCTGTGTAAGAATTTATCAAGCTGAACCGCATGAGGCAAGCCATATATAAAACAACAAACATTATTACTTGAATGGCTGATGCTTTTGGGCAGCTTAATTAAAATTAAATGACTCAAGCTTTGTTCTAACCAAACAACCATGTCACGGGAAGAACGACAGAACAAAGACTGCCTTAGCGCCTAAAAAATCGTATATGCAGTGTGCACATATACACGTGTGCATATGCATGTATGGTACTATGTACACAGGAAAGTGGGAATATTGTCATATTCAGTGCATATGTGAGTACAGAGTCCTGTGTAGCTCTGTGTACATATAAGGTATCAAGTGTGTGTTTATGTACATGACATGCTAACTGTATGACAGAACTAAATGCACAACACTAAATCTTATGCATGCACTGTACAACTGATCATGCACACAGACAGAACAACTGACGTGCACATCAATGTAATGAGTCACATTGTCTTTGTTCTGCAGCAGGAAACTTTGACCAGCCTAAAACCAAGGACGTTTGTTACTACAGATACACACCAACAACAAAAAGTACAAGCAATAATAAAATAAACCTTCCTCACAGTGAAGTGATGTTAGGCAAGGATAAATGAAAAATGTTCAAGAAAGGGAGGAAAAGAGAAACCCACTTGAGGCCATGCAGCCTGACTGAAAGATGATGTAGCCTGACTGAAAGATGATGTAGCCTGACTGAAAGATGATGTAGCCTGACTGAAAGATGATGCAGCCTGACTGAAAGATGATGTAGCCTGACTGAAACTGAAACATACGAAGAACACCTGCACTACCACTAAACTGGGCACAAACTTGGTACCAGCACTGAGATCAACAATCATCTAAACACCTGAAATAACAGTCTCTGGTTCAACTTCAAGATAACAATGTCAGTGCCTCCACTCATAGAGTTAACCCAACACGATCCCCTAACACTGCACAGCAATGCTTAGAGCACATGTGAGACCCAGACTGTGAGACCATTTTTACATACAGCTTGAAATGAAACTGGAAATCTACAGTTTGAAACAAAAACAACCCTAAGTTTCAAAATGAATAAAAGTTTCAGAAGATCCAAACGTGGGAACCTGTAGATGCTCCAGATTTGATCTTCATGGCAACAGATCTATGGTTTCTGGCACTCTTGACTGGTAAGTAACCCTGCAGGCTTTGGACAATGCTGTAAAAAGGTCCAGCACAAAGCCTAATGACCTGACAAGAAAATTCAACACACTTGGAGGTGCTAGTTTAAGCACTTGTATGAACATGTATTGATCACTTTCATGGAAGCATGCTGGGCTCATGCTGAACAGTGTATGTGTACATATACTGAAAACCAAAAGAAACGCAAACTGAAGGAGTTGGCAATTTTATCTGAATTTTGTCCTTTCATTGGAACGGGTTTGAACTGATCAATTTTGGGGAAAATTGGTACTGTGAGTCTTTGCACAATGCATGTTCATCTGCCATCCTGAGAAACTATTCAGAATGTTCCAAATCAGTAGCGGGCGTGTCTCCCATCTGCTTCCTCCATACTCTGATGCACCCACTGGCATGGCTGATGCAAAAGCAGCTTTCAGCAGAGAGGAGGATGTCTCACCATTGCTGCTATGTCCAGTTCAGCTGCTGATGGTGCCCAATGCATTCTCTGCTGCCAAGGTCATGCAGTCACCATTGACTGCTGTGCAAAATGGTGGCAGCACAGCTGTCGCTCAGACAACTGACAACGCGGTTGGACGGCTGATGGCAGCTCCATGGCTCCTGACAGTGGCTTGGGCCACCTCTGCGGCAGGGAGGAACAGTTGGCGCAGGTGGTTGCAGTAGATCTGCTTGTCCTGTCGTGCATTCATGAAACAAAGTCATCTGCTTCTGACTCCATCCCAAGTGCTGCCAGTGGCTTGAAACCGAGCCCACAAATGACAGATTGTGGAAACTGTCTCACCCAGTGCATGTGCGACGATGCTTGGGCAGTTTCCAGTCTGCACTCGCCCTCTGGCTTTTTCCCTATCCATAGCATTCAGTCGGCATTATTCTGCTGCTGACAGGCGGTCTGCCTGGGAGTGTACAGCATCGGCTTTTACTGCTAGTGGCTGGTGCCCTCTCTTTGCAAAGAAAGTAATAGCTGCTTTTGATTGTGATGCATGAGCAAAAGCAACTCTCCAACTTTAGTGCGCCAAAGACACATTTTTTGCACCAGACATGTCATTATCAATCACTGCACTTAAAAGACCATGTGACTTCATGTCAACCTCACTTTTGTTGCTATCATTGTAACTGAATCCATGAAATCTGACGACTCCTTGCCTGTGTCAATTTGCGTTTCGTTTCGTTTTGAGTATATATAAAGACTAAAAGGGTAATGTCCCAGCAGCTAGCCACTGGTCTCCATGCACAGAACATGTAGAATCAGCCTACTGCAAATTGATTCATTGGTATGGCAAAAGGCTGCAAGATAGAGAGACAAAGGATGCAGCATGACGTTAAAATATCCAGGTCACATCACACAGGAATCAGGGCAGAATAAATGATGAGAAAGGAGGTTTAGTTAAACAAGACAATCCCAGAAACAGTCCAGGTACAGGAGAACGCCGCGTGCTGGAAATGAGATACTCACTGCCACTCTGCTATCATCCTGTCACACAGTTCAACATAAGACAGTGTCACAAAATATCGTGTCACACAGTTCAACATAGGACAGTGTCACAAAATATCATGTCACACAGTTCAACATAAGACAGTGTCACAAAAATATCCTGTCACACAGTTCAACATAAGACAGTGTCACAAAATATCCTGTCACACAGTTCAACATAAGACAGTGTCACAAATATCCTGTCACACAGTTCAACATAAGACAGTGTCACAAAATATCCTGTCACACAGTTCAACATAAGACAGTGTCACAAAATATCCTGTCACACAGTTCAACATAGGACAGTGTCACAAAATATCCTGTCACATAGTTCAACATAAGACAGTGTCACAAAATATCCTGTCACACAGTTCAACATAAGACAGTGTCACAAAAATATCCTGTCACACAGTTCAACATAAGACAGTGTCACAAAATATCCTGTCACACAGTTCAACATAAGACAGTGTCACAAAAATAT
>SMGT01000018.1:0-30385 GCA_004794575.1 Lanistes nyassanus | reverse complement strand
CCCCCCCCCCCCCCCCCCCCGGCCTAGATTGTCATGTCCCTATATAGATGTATTTGAATGAAAAGGAACAACTTAAGTGACTGCCACTTAGAGATATATCTAAGTTAACAAAAGCGGAACTGAGCCAAGTTAAACGATACATGATACAGACAATAGTTTGCCCCTTCGTCAGGACAACACAGACGGGGACAAAGATAAAGGTAGGATCAGATGAAGGCAAAGGTGAAGCGGAGAGAAGTAGAAAGTCCAGCATGGGGTAAAGTGCTGAGACAGGGGAGACTAGCAGTGGCCGGCAAGGGAAGCGATGCATATAGCCAATCAGATCGTGACCAGGCTCTGGTGTCGTGGCCAGTTGCATGGTGGGGAGCAGAAGAAGGGATGGAGAGTGTTGGGGGACTTAGTTACTAAAGGAAAGTGAAGATACAGATAAAAGGAGAGGATTAAAAGAAGACAAAAGTAGGTGGTTAGGAGAGAGTCAAGTGTGTGTGTGTGTGTGCATACATGTGCATATTTATGCATATGTTAGTGTTTTAGGTCCAGTCTTGTGGACGACATAGTGCCAAAGTGGGAGATGATGTAGGACTCTATATTGTGGTCAGTAGAGTCACCGTACAAAAGATCCTGGCCAGCAACTACCCTCTAGATATTTACCACTCTGCCAAGCAAAAAGCTGCTGCCACACCATGAAAACTTACTCTCCAACCCACCCACAACCCAGTCTCACATAACCTGTACCCATTGCTGTTTTGACCCACCACTCTCGCCATCTGCCCTACTCTTCATTACATCAGTGAGCTAGAACGCACACTAAACACCGGCTTCAAAGAACATATAGCTGACTCAAAAGACCACAGAAACTCCCCAGCCGCATGACATTTCAATACATCCCTCCCCCCCACCACCACCCACACACAACAGACAACATGAGGGTTTGTGTTGTGTGGCAGATGTGTGGAGACTCCATTGACCGTGAGAATGTGGGGTCCACCGTCATCTCCCACTTCAGCAACATGGCGCCCACAGGACTGAAGCTAGAACACTTGGTTTTCTCTCCCTTTAACTTTGCTCAGTTCCATTTTTGTTAACATGTATTTTTTTTTTGCATAAACTTATGTATATAGGTGCACACTTATACAGATGTGTGGCTTTGTAGGTGGATGAATCTGTGCCCGAGTCTTTGAGTAAAACAAAAATACATGTGTGCACATGCTGTTGCAGCTCAAGAATTCAAACCAAAAATGGCAATAACCAGAATCAAAGCTCGGCAGATCTTTGACAGCCGTGGCAATCCCACAGTGGAGGTCGATTTGTTTACAAATCGAGGTAATTTGCCTAAGTTTATTGCATGTCTAGTTTTTACTTTTATAATTATCCCTTTCTCATGGAAGGCATTTATGAGTAATGTCATTAAAATATTTGCATGTTACCACATATATGCACAAATGAAGGGTTCAATTGCTTGTTGCCAAGGCTGCCCATCTGACATTTTTCCCCCGTGGTAAATTATCTCTACCTTCTAATTTCAGGAAGTACATAGTTTCAGGCTCTAGTTCTATTTAGAGGGTATTAGGGTGCGTATTTTTTAATGTGATGTGTGCTTGGCATTCTAAATGGAATCTTCATTGTGCCTTAATTTTGACTCTTGGTTTGTGCCAAAACTGAAATCGTATCTAAAGGAGAGACAGCAAAGCGTTAAAGGAAGAAAACTGAGCTTGTGGCCTGAGCAAAAGGATGTTTCGCCTTAAAGATAGACATTGCACTAGACGCTGAAGCAAGTGGTAATGTCTTACACGGAAAGTTCAACAAATTACAGTTGTCAGCCAAGTTTTATCTTAGCAGAGGCCAGCGACTTTGAAAAGCTGGGGCTAAGTTAAAGATTTTTGTGTCAGGTTCATAGAAAAAAATCTTTTATCTTCTAAGCAGGTACATGTTGTGTTTAACAGTGAGAACTGATATGTGTGTTGCCTAGAGTAAATTATACGACTGCAGCTTGGAGTAAAAAAAAAGAAATGGTGACAAAAAGGTTAAACTGAGTGAAGCTAAAACTTATAAAGATAAAATCGGTGTTTCTGGGTGGCGTACAAAACGTTAACTTCATCATTTTGATTTTTACAATCACAACATAATGTTAGCTTTGCTCAGTTTTTCTTGTTTTCAACGTAAATTTTTATAACTGAACGTTATTATTTTCTAGAGAAAGGAACCTACCACAGTTGTTTTGAAATCTTTGTGAAGAACCAACGGCAAAGTGATGAAAGGTCTTTTGGGTCCTTCTTTGCCGAACAAAATGTTCACTACACAAGCTCCTATACCTCGTTATCTGAAAGCCATCTGTCGCAACAAGTTTTACTCTTTTCTTCCACACGCCATTCTCCTGTTTGTTAGCTGGAAAGTAGGGAAACCTTTTCTATCTGTTGACGATCTTTCTGTGATAAGTATTGCATACACAGCAATAATGAACGCTTTCTGGTGAATATCCTTCGCCTACTCTTTGAGCCATCGCCTTAAAATTAACTCGCCAGCAAAAACCTCAACACAACTACACATGGTATGTGTCATGCGGTACACGTCAGGATGCTGGCACGAGCCAGTCATATTAATGCAAAATGATATCATTGTTTGGCCACCACCTTTTCTGGTTTTTGTCATGTCACTAGAGTAGCTGCTGCATTCACTTGTGCTAAAAGGCTCGGCTGTAGACCCTAATAGTTCATTGTCCTGCAGGTTAAAAACCTGTTGAAAATTAATATAAGATACTCTGATATCTAACAAATGAATAATTTGTGCAATTACAGGTTTGTTCCGTGCTGCTGTGCCTAGTGGGGCATCGACTGGTATCTATGAAGCTGTTGAGTTGAGGGATGAGGGCAAGGACTACCATGGAAAAGGCAGGCATCCTGATTGTTTCCTTTCAGGCTTTTCTGCTCAGTTCTCAGGATAATTGTTTTATCGTGCACTTAAGCTTATTTATGTTTTGGTTTTAAGTTTAATTTTAGCCAGAAATTCCCAGTGAGACAACACCAAGATATAAAGGAGTGTGTGAGAAGCAAACAATTTTGTCTGAGCACAGTGACTAGGATGTTCGTTATATTTCAGGGGTCCTTAAGGCTGTTGCTAATGTGAATGATGTGCTGGGACCAGGTTTAATTCAAAAGGTAAGTCTTTTCTCTGTTTTCAAGGCGTAGTATTAGTACAGTAATACATTTGGTAGATATGTAGGCTATTGCAAACTTTCCGCAACAGTATGACCTTTGGATTTGGGTTGGCCGAATCATTCTCAACATTAGATGTTTCCCAAGAGCCAAAAGAAGAGGCATGTGATGGTTAAAAGGCCCTTTTTATTTTGAGATTTACCCCCCACCCCACCCTTTCCCTGAGAAGAAAGTAGCTTCTTGGATCTAAGGGAGAAGTTAGCTTGGGCAGAGGTTTGCTCTTTTCAAACACAGTTTAAGAACTTTTTTAATTATTATTCAGTTAGCACTTGGTGCATTCCATTTGTTAAGCAGTGCATTCAGCCTTTGTATTTTATAGGCATGTAAAATCTCATGGAATTCGCCGATTCCAGATATTTTTTAAACTTATTTCATATGAAAATGGTGTATTTTTCATAAGAAAATTGTATTTGAAAAATCAGATTTTGATTCAGAATTCGTTGAGTAAATAATTGACTGTTGAATATTTTGTTCGCCCACTTACAGTTTATTGCTAGTGCTGCATAAACTGCTTAGCCCAAGACTGTCAGAGAAAAAAATAGTACTGCAAAGATGATGAGGCAACCACTTTCAAACAATGTTGCATTAAGCTAGATCATAGATGCATCTGATTTGGTGTTTGGTTCTGTGCTGTTTGCTCAGCCAAAAAAAAAGCAGCTCTTTAGGAAGATGAGACTTGGGAAATGTGGCAGTAATACGACTGTAAGAATCTGACAGGAAATAATTATATTGCTAGCAGTGGGCCAGCCAATAGGAGTTTTGAATTTTTTTCAGATTTCTGGCATCCATCCATATATGCACTCAAGCCTCCACTCATGCTTGCATTCATGCTGGGGTACTCCAAAACCTGTCGTCTTCCTCTTTTAAAGCTGGGGTTTTAAAAAGCAAGTGATCACTTGCCACCAGTAAGGGTTCACCAGTGAGACGTATTCTTCACTCTTGCTAGGGAGCAGTAGCCTTTCAGTGGCCAGCCCTTGGGGGGTTTGGGGCTTGCCACCTTCCTACCATCTGACTACATTGTAACAGTTAAATTAACCCATTGTTTATTTTATGTGAATCCCCATGCAACCAGATACCCCCATCACCCCCCCCCCACCCACCTTTTTAAAAATGTGGATATTTGAATCATTTGCAAAAGAAAAACAAGTGACTGCCGCTTGGAGGATTAGCCCAGATTAAATGTAAAACAAGGGAATTGTACCAAGCTAGAAAGGGACGAAGACGAAGACAATCTACATGTTTCGGGGCACTACCCCTTCATCAGGACGACACAAAAACGACGAAAAAAATGAAAAGGAAAAAAACTTATCTGCAGTAGAAGTGGCCCGTTGGCTGCAAGGCAGGAGAATGACCAGGGGACAGTGAGTAAGAAAGGTTAAAAGGAGGGGCAGCCAATCGCAAGGTGGGTAGGAAAGGGTAGAGAAGGGTGGGTGTAGAGAGTGGGCGGGGGAGAGAGAAAGAGAAAGAAAAAGCAGCGCGGGTAACGGGGCGTCGGTGACAGTGGGAAGGAGGTGAGAGAAAACGTTAGAGACGGAGGGGTGAGGGGGTTAAGGGAAAGGAGGGGGAGGGTCAGTGTTTTAGGTTGAGACCAGTAGGTGCCATGGTACCGAAATGGGTAATGAAGTAGGATTCCATATTCTTGCGGTCAATGGAGTCACCCTTCATTTTCCAGATACCACAGACCCTCATGTTGTCGGCTGTGTGTGGGGGTGTACTCAAGTGACGTGCAACTGGTGTGTTTCTGCAGTGTTTAGTGTCAGCTAGATGTTCTGTGAAGCGGGTGTTGAGAGTGCGTTCTGTCTCCCCGATGTAGAATAAAGTGGGACAGAGGGTGCATGTGATGGCGTAGACGATGTTGCTGTTGGTGCAGGTGAAGTTGCGTTTGATGACAAAGGTGGTATTGGGTGTGTGGAGTGTTGTGGCAGTGTTAAGGTAGGGGGAAGTGTGGCAACGGGGGACATTGCACAGGGTGGAGCCGCAGGAAAACACTGGCCCTCCCCCTCCCTTCCCTTAACCCCCTCACCCCTCCGTCTCTAACTTTTTCTCTCACCTCCTTCCCTCTCTCTCTCACCGATGCCCCCCTTACCCGCGCTGCTTTTTCTTTCTCTTTCCCCTCCCCACTCTCCACCCCCACCCTCTCCTACCCACCTTGCGATTGGCTGCCCCTCTTTTTAACCTTTCTCGCTCACTGTCCCCTGGTCATTCTCCTGCCGTGCAGCCAACGCGCCACTTCTACTGCAGATAAGTCTTTTTCCTTTTCGTTTTTTTCATCGTTTTTGTGTCGTCCTGATGAAGATATAGTGCCCCGAAACTTTAGATTGTCTTCGTCTTCGTCCCTTTCTAGCTTGGTATAGTTCCCTTGTTTTACATTGAATCATTTGCACTTTGTTTATGTCTTCCAGAAAGTGAATCTTACTGATCAGAAGATGATTGACAAGATTCTGTGTGAGATTGATGGAACAGAAAATAAAGGTTGGTCTAGTGTTATGCTTTCGATCCACGCCCATTATTTTATTTTTACTTATTTTTAAGTTTTCAAATTTGCTGAGATTTTCTTACGATGCAACTAGTTATAGGGCTTGCATTCGAAGCTGGACTTGCTTGCGATAACTTCACGCAGCGTTGTCAGCTGATCCTTTGATATGCCGAAGTCAGTTTTGAAATGAGCAACATGAACTGCAGTGAATCGAACTTCAGAGCGGATAACGCATGATTGGGGTAATCGGGTAATCTGCACACAAAGTTCCAGAAAGGATGCAGAGATTTGCAAACAGATCCCTGGCATGTTTTCCAATGTTGTTTGCATTTTTCAAGATTTTGTATGTGAAAATGTACAATTTTGCTAAAATTGGGAATCCTGAATATGGACCCAGCCCCAGTATTCCTTCTGTGAAAGTACCTAAGCTTCTGGCACAACAATAAACATGAAAAAATAGTCAAAAGTATGTAGCTAATTCTCATTTATTGTACAGCTATGAGTTGTTGCACAATGGTAGGCTTTGTGTTCATTCTGCATGCAGAACTTTCAGTGCTTTGAGAAAAATATTTACTAACCACCTCCCCCCTTCATGGTGCAAAGTTATTGAGGTTCCACTGTGATTTTCTTGTGGAATTTTTTCTGTTGAAAAAAAAATCACCCTTAGAAATGTGAAATCACCCCAAAAATTTAGACTGAGGATGGTGGTCACCCTTGACCCTTTGGAGCCATGGGGAACCCTGCTATTACTGGGAACCTATCGACCCATTATCCACCAAACTGAAAGCTGCAGTAAGGCAGACAGCGCAGAGAGAGAGAGAGAGAGAGAGTGCGTGTGTGTAATGTTCAGGGGACAGTTGAGCGGATCCTGCGCAAAGTTTTAATGACATGTCTGATTTGACCCGTGAACAATGACTCATGGCCATTGGTGAACAAGGTGATCTACCACAAAATATATATGACCAACACCACCAGCTTAACAATTGAGCATGCTTAAGGTTGGGAGAAAAGGGGGGAACATGGCAGCTGGGCATTTTAGCTCCAAAATGTTTTGGATTTGCCCTTCCCCCAAAAAAACATGCACAGAAATAATGACAGAAATAGCCACACATGACTAGCTACTGTTTATGCTGTTTTCAGGGAAGATGGGAGCCAACGCTATATTGGCAATTTCAATGGCAGCCTGTAAAGCTGGAGCAGCAGAAAAGGTGAGCACCAGAGATGGAAAGAGTCCGTCCTGCAGAGCTGCCAACCCTTACGGTTTCGCCGTAATTTTTTACGGTCGGATCGATTTTTTCCCGGCGAAAGAAATCTCGGAAATTACGGTTGTCGAACGTAGCAAAAAGCAGCACAGGACAGCTGTTTATCTAGACTAACTGAATGCGCCCCTGACTGGCAACCCCACCTTCCCTACTTCTACTAGGGATGTATCGCAAGATTTGATTAGCCAATCCAGCTTGTCTCTTTTCCTAGATCCAATCAGAAGCCGCGATTGACTTTCAGGGAAAGCGCATTTCTTCAAATTCAACAATGGCTGACGAAAACAGACTCGCGAGGAGCCTTTAGGGCAACTTCGCCGACAATAAAAAGATAGCTGACAAAACCTATTTAGACCTATAACCATGACTTTTCGTGGCTGTTCGATATTACCTATACACGGCAAACGAGCAGACGATAACAGTAAATGAGTATTGACACAAAACCTTCGAGTTTTCGTGGCTGTTCGGTTTCGTGCGGCAGACGATAACACTTAACAGTACTGACACAAAACGCACGTACTCAAATGTCGATTTATGGCATTTAATGCATCAAATAATTCAGAAAGTGCATTGTGATGCTTGGTATACCTTTAAAACTTTTCATTTAGACCTAAAACCATGACTTTTCGTGGCTGTACGGTATTTCGTATAAACGGCAGACGATAACAGACTAACAGTAGTAGTGACTGTACGTAGTGTCGATTGTTGGCATTTTATGCATCAGATAATTCAGAAAGTGCATACTGATGTCAAATATACATTTAAACCCCTTTATTTAGACTAAAACAATGACGTTTCGTGGCTGCTCCGGGTTTCGTATGACCGCATGTTGGCTTGAAAAACCTGAGACTTGGGTGTTTTCTACAGACGCTCGCTCGCTATAAGAGATATCGCAGGCGAAATCTTGTAAGGGTCTCGCCCTTCGGCAACGCGCGTCAGTTCGATTTCCAAACGAAAAAAGCGTGGAGCCAAAAGGTGGTTCTAAAAAAAAGCGAAAACATATTACCAGAAGTTTTTTTCTAGGATACTCCAAGGAATTCCCATGCATCGTTACTTCCAAAGTGTCGAACGCATATGCACGATGTGTTTCATGTGAAGTTGATTTTAAAATTTCGCATGGTCTGGACGATGTTAGAAGGCATTGTAGTTCTGCTCGCCATGTTGAGAAAAGTTTCGCACTTAACAATTCTTTCAAACTGACGAATTTTTTTTTCCATTAGCAAGCCAGAATCTTCGGCCGAGCTATCAGTCATTCGGGCAGAGACCCTGTTTGCAAACTTTGTTTGTACGACTTGTTGCGGACCTGCAAGTCTGCAACCAAGATGTCCCTGTAGTAGTCCCTTTTACAGCAGTGTACAGTGTGTATATAAAGTATGTCAAAAAATACTGGTGAAACATTGCCTGTTGTTGTGTTTTGGAAAAAAAATCTTACTGACAAAATTTTAATCTTCCTGACAAATTTTCAAAATCTTACTGAGAACTACTGAACGGGGTTGGCAGCTCTGGTCCTGTTTCTGTGTGCATAAAGTGGTCAAGGAACTCCCGCTGAGATTAACAGATTAAGGACCCTTGGTAAAATCATGTTTCTTGTGAAGATACTGTATCATGACAAAAAGTGCTAATTTCTCAATGAAGTGATTCCTGCTTTTTTATTGTAAACATAACCGTGGTAAGGCCCCTCTGTGCATGTGGACCACCCTTGCTGACTTCTCAAGTGCCGTGGTCCGAGTGTGACGTCGCCACTCATTCTACATCGTGGATTTTGTTTTAGCATCCCTGCCTGTCTTTAGCACTGCTGTGCACTTCAGTCAAAGGATAGCAGGAATGTTTTTCTCTTGTTTCTGCCTGTCTGTAAGGTGTTATTCGCTAGTAGTGTGCAGTGGGGTGCGACTTTCATTTCTCACCTGTCGCCTATATGTGTGTTCATATTGTGTCTCAGTGTGTAAGTTGTGTGCCTGTGCTCACACATGTTTGCTCAGTGATGTTTGCACTTGTTTGCTTAGGTAGCTTAGGGAGGAAGCCATCGAATTATTCAATTTTGAAGGACCAGCCCTAAAGAAATACATTGATGAGGAGATGGTGGTATGGCGTCAGGCCAGAGATAGGTTTATGAAAGAGAAAGCTGAGAGAGAAATAGAACGAGAGATGGAAGAGATTGCGGTGGCAGCCGAGCAGTTCGATGGTGCTGAGCGGCAGTACAAGAGCGAGGGCCGTGAACATCGTCAACAAGGCAACAGGTCTTTGAACCAGCATGCTCGCCTGACGGACAACAACACCACCAACAGCACTACCAAGCAGTCCAAAAGGCATCAAGACTCGACAGTCAGTGACGGCCGGAGTGAGCGGAAGGCGATGCATCTGGTTACATGCTACAACTGCAGGGGGGAGGGGCACATATCCCGCAACTGCCCCAAGCCACAAAGGAAACCATCAGTCGCCATACAATGCTGTGAATGCAGTGACAAGTCCCGCCCGAACGTCACAGCGGGAAAATGCAAGGGCGTCCTGGTGACAATATTGCTGGACTCTGGGTGCGACTACTCAGCCATTGTTGACAAGAGGCTTGTGCATGTGGATGTGCATGTGCATCACTGAAGAAATGGTTGATGTGCGGTATGCCGATGGTCACAGCGCCACACTCCAAGTTGCCGTGATACACGTCAGCGGCAAGTACACCACCAGGGGGATCGAGGCGGCCTGTCAAGAAAATATGGTGCACCCGCTGATTCTGGGCTGCCACTACGTGTTGCCATGCCCCAACCCAGACATCCCAGTGGCCGAGGTGAGTGCGGTCACCAGAGCCCAAGCACTGGCCCGTGACCCAGCACCCTTGCAAGCACCTGCGCCAGTGCAGTCTGCGACACCAGTCGAGATGTGGCATCTGCAGCAAGAAGATACTAGCCTGCAACGACTGTGCGCCCTAGCGGTCAGCGCTGAGCTGCGGGTGACCAGGGCGGGCGAGTACAAGCATGCAGAGAAGCAAGGCCTGCTGTAAAGACTGGTCAAGGATGGGGACGGCGAGTTCAAGCAGCTCGTGGTGCAAACAGCGAAGAGGGAACAGCAGTCGAGCGGCGACTAACTTCTCTTCGCGACAGTGGTGACAGAAGAAAGGCCAGCAGAGACAGCCATTGACGTCATTCCGAACTGTCCTACAGCCCAGCAGGAGACCTTTGAGGATGTCAAGGTCAGCGAACAGCAGGTGGAGGCACTTCTAGCCAGCTTCGGTGAGACGCTGACAGACAAGCCAGGCCTAACTTCCCTAGCAGAATTCACCCTGCCACTGACGAGTGACGCCCCCATGCGAATGAAAGCTTACCCCCTTCCCCACACCAAGGTAGATGCTGTTCGTGCAGAACTACAGGAGATGCTGAAGTTAGGCGTCATCAAACCATCGGGTGGCGCCTACTGTTCACCGATCGTCCTCGTAAGGAAAAAGAACAGCAGCTACCGGTTCTGCATGGACTACCGTCATTTAAACCAGATTGCCGAGTTTCTCCAGAGCCGATGCCGGACCCTGAAAGAATCTTCGCGACGCTCGCCAAGGCTCGGTATTTCTCGAGATACCCGTCAAGCAGGAGGATTGTCACAAGCTGGCCTTTATCACACCCTGTGGCTGCTACCAGGGGAGGGTTATGCTGTTCAGAGTGATGAACGCTCCAAGCATGTCCACGCGAATGATGAGGGTACTGTTAGAGCCCCTGTCAGGCCGTGGAGCGGACAACTTCATGGACGACCTTCTACTGGTGACTGAAAGCTGGGAGGAGCACCTCCTGTTGTTACAAGATGTTCTGGCTTGCTTACAGGAAGTCAGTCTGACGGCCCGACCATCCAAGTGCAAGATAGGGTCTCCAAACCTCGACTTTTTGGGACATAAAATTAGCCAGGGTAGTATTTTGCCAACAGACAGCAAGGTCTCAGCACCTGGAAACAAAAACAGAAGTAAGGAGTTTCCTAGGGCTGGCTGGATTGTACAGGCGATACATCCCTAACTTCAGCTGTATCTCCGCACCCCTGACAGATTTGACCAGAAAACACCAGCCAAATAAAGTGGTGTGGGCCGAGGCGTGTCAGCGAGCGTTCGATGTGCTTAAGGCCAGTTTGACGTCAGGCGCCTGACCTGGAGCGACCTTTCCACCTGCGCACAGATGCCAGCGATCGTGGGCTGGGAGCAGTGCTGCTACAGGAGTACGAGGGGATGCTTCACCCGGCCGCCTACGACAGCAGAAAACTCTCCAATGCCGGGCAGGCCTAGCCACCAGCAAAAAAGAATGCCTCGGTATCCTGTTTTGGCATTCAGAAATTTGAGCAGTATCTGTATGGGCTCAGGTTTGCATCAAAAGCGACCACCGGCCGCTGGCGTTCCTGAGGCAAGCCAAGCACACCAACCGGCATCCCATGCGATGGTCACTGTTCCTCCAGCAGTACAACGCACAGACTCACTGCATCAAGGGTAGTGCCAATGTCATTGCCGATTACCTGAGTCGGGCTGAATTGCCCGAGCCTGAAAAAAGCCACTGACGCAAATAACCAGTCAGTCATAAACTGTACATATAGACAGTAACTGTTCCTGTGTTTTGATTGCTTTATTCTATTGTCCATGTTTTATGCTCGTTGAATTTGAAAGTTTGCTGTGCAGCACACAGCTGACAATGAACAGCGTTAAAGAAGAACTGGTTGTTAACTGTGCACAATGGTGACGTTTTCAGCACTAGTTGAGTCAGCAGTGATGCTAAGATATTCGCGACGAACTTTGCGGACATTCTGTCAGAAATGAGTGGTGATGAACTGTGCATGAGTTTTGTTTGGCATTGTAGCTATTTCAGTTGTTCTGATACATAATGTAGATTTTGTATTACTTTGCAGATATTGTTAGGGTTTGAATATGTAATGTTACCTGAGGAATTCTGGCTCTTGCTATAGCAAAATGGGGATTTTGCTCTTTAAGTAGGGGGGTGTCATGGGAATTTTGGCAAGAGCCACATTAAAAGTATTTCATATTAGGAACTAGTAAGGCATAGGTAGAGGGTCACTCAGTTCGCGTTACTGTGGTCGGTGTGGGTGGTCAGTCGCTGGGCATAATGAGGCCTCGCTTACACCTCCAGAAATAGTACTTGTAAGCGTAACGTAAGCGACTGAACTAGAGCCATAGGTTGTAGATTATTCTTTGTTTCTTGATTGGTTACAAGACACATTGTCTGTATTGCTTTAGGGGATCATCCCTGTAATCCAGTGGAACTGGACGATCATTTGACTTACATGTATGATTGTAGAGCACACTTATTTTTCACCGTAATAAATTTATCTTTGTTATTGTTCATGCTAGGTGTTGTCATTCATTGTGTACTAGTCGGGGAAAGGCTAGTGGGTGGGGGCTGAGCCATTAGACAAGCGGTAGCTGATTGTTTACTATTTGTGTTGACCTGTTGTGACATGTTCCCACTAGCGAAAGTGTGGCTGGTCAAGTGTGCAGGTCTCGCGTGAGTGACCCGATGCGTGGTCGGTGCCCTGGAGCTAGGTGACGGACAATTGTGCGTGTGGCTGTGTGCGCCGGACAACTGGCGGCCCTGATTATTAAAGGCAGTGAGCGAGTTCAGTGCGTGTGCCACGGAGGTTTGCATCCCTCCCCCTCCTTTAGAGGTTAGTTTTCCCCAGCACGCTCTCCATCCCTTAGCTCACCACATCTTGTGGCAGTGGAGTGCCACGGGGTTTGGAGAGAAAGTGGAATAATAGAAGACTTGTCAGGTGGTAGAGTGGCTGGCGTCTGTCTCAGAATTGTTAATTCCAGCCCTGTGTCTGCGGTGGGGCAGGATGTCCACTCTGTCCCTGTGGCTCGGCTTTCACCTTGGTCCCAGGAGGGTTTCAATGGCTCAGTCTGTGATAAGCATTTTTGGTTAGCTTGAATGCAGGACCATGTGGGTGGGGGTCCTCCCCCTGCCACCTGAGTGCGGATGGCGATTCCCTTTTGTCCTGCGCTGTTGGCTTTGGCCAAGCACAATGGCCAGATACGTCAGTCCACAGTCTGATCCATGGCCCTATGATGGTCCAACCATAGGCATCAAGGGTCATCCACCTCTCTTGGTTCGCGTTCATTGCCTGTCGATGCTTCGTCTGCTGCTCTCAGAAAGGGGGAGGCCGAGACATTCTACTGCAGACGATGAGTCTCCCATACTGCAGAGGAGTTCCAGGGCGCATAGATAGTTGCCAGAAGGAGGAGGAGTTCGCTTGTTTGATCGACCATTTTCTGTGGAGAATGGGGTCAACCAGTTCCACTTCTGCCAGGTCAGGCAGGGTGAAGCAGAACGCCACTTTTCTGCCACCCACCGGAAGTAGCCCACGGTCGGCCAGTGCTGGTCCATTGCGACAATACGTGTCTGCCATGTGTGCACCATGTGTAGAGTATATGGTCAGAAATCCCCAACCCTTAGATAAGATTAAGTTAATTGTGATCGCAACGATACTGCCACTAGCCCCATACTACCTCGTCAGGTGGCGAGAGGCAGGCATGATCGCAGTTAGGTCTGACCTTTCCAGGACTAGCCACGTGCTGGGGGAAGCCCAAAAGATAATAGGAGGACTGGCATCGTACCAGAGGGCAAGTCTTGCTAATCGCTGGTGGGCAATTGGGTGCCTGCAGTTAGCAGCCACCTGGATGGCTCAATGACTGGGAAACCCAGAGTCAATGACCGAGGTAATGCATGGTCGACCACAAAACTTGAGGATAATAGCGTGAGTGCTGCACTCAAACCAAAACAACAACATAAAACTGGTCAGTCAGCGAGCAGTTGACAACCAGCTCCTCGGGGGAGCATCTAATGAGGCAGACTTGTTAGGATGCCTAGCATGCCCTTTTCTCCGATAAAAGCTGGCCGGGCCAGCCACAGGCAAGGACAGGAGCAGAGGAAGTCCACCCGAATGACCCCTTGCAGTGTAAGTGTGCTCGGCCCTTGAACCTTCTGCAGCAGAGAATGGTTGAGCTGCAGTGTGGTGATGGACAATAGAAGCACATTGCCCGATTGTCTGGCATGATACCACCTGCAATGGCTGATGGACGGACTCATCAAGCACCCTGTCAAAAGAACACTAGGGCGCGCCCTGATCGAGGAAGGCCTATGGAAAGAGACACCACTCGGACTGTATAAGGAAGAGGCCATGTGGTACCAGTCATGCAACCAGCCAGGCCACCAAAGTAACTACGTATACCATGAGGAGATGTGGGGAGACGATTAGCTCGATGTAGCTGTCACCCACAAGTTCCCCCACCCCTCTCCCCACACACACATACACACCATGTCCAGGAGTCGGAAAGACGACACCTAGTAAATAGAAGCACCAAAAAAGAGAGCAAGTAGTTGTCGATGGGCAGATGTCAGGTAGTTTCGTTTGACGGCTGTGGCCAGGCCGGTGAAGAAAAGAAACGGGTAAAGCATACGCAAGTTAGAAACTGGAAGAGACGTTACTCAAGAAACAGGTCCAAGTAGAAATCACTAGACTGTCAAGATTTAAGGCTATCATGAGTTAGACTGATTCAGGAGTAATAGATTTGACAAAACACCGTGCCTCTGCCCATTTCCTTTTTATTAACTATTAAATAAACTTTGTGTAACCCATCGAGAATTTCTGGTATCGATGAGTACGAACTGGTGAGGGCGTGTATGATGTGTGGAGGTGTTATACTTTTGGCAACACCTTCCAGTTCTGCCATGGCACAAGAACACCACTGATACGGCTGTGGTAGTTCCGGTAGGACTAGTGATGATCCTCCATGTCTCTCACCTGTTGCCATCGCTGCACAGGACAACAGTGGTGGGGTTTAGCCCCTCTCTCTCCCAGCTTATCCTTGGTGGAAATGGCGGAGGAAGAGAGGGATGGGGAAACCTTGGATTCACATGAGGCTGAGGGAGTGGATGAGAGACCAACCTCTAGTGTTATAAGGCTACACTCACAGTGCTGTGCAGCACTGAAGTGAAAGAAAACAGATGTACTGAAATGTACCTATGCTGTGTAGATTGTCAGGATAATGATTGCCCTCATTTCATTTTTCTAATAAACTCATCAGCATCTCTTTCCACCCAGACTATCAGTATTTGCTAAAGAGACAGACACTTAATGGCATTAAATTAAAATATGCAGTTACGTGCAGCTCAGTTTTTTGTATGGTGCACGTGCAGGGGGTGCCGCTGTACCAGCACCTTGCGGACTTGGCGGGCAATCAGAAGCTGGTGCTTCCAGTGCCTGCGTTCAATGTCATCAATGGTGGCAGTCATGCAGGCAACAAGCTGGCCATGCAGGAGTTCATGTTGCTGCCCACAGGTACTGTACATAGTTTCCACTTGTCAGGATCATCATGCTGTTAGTATTACACCCAACCTTTTCAGGTTGCGGCGGTTCCTTTGCCTCAGTGACTGTAAAAACAGAAGAATGCAGGGCTTTCTCTCTCTCTCTTTCTCTGGCGTTGTTTGGAAACTCTAAATGACGAAAATCAAGACAAACATGATCGACTTTATTTTAGAAAGAGCAGTCTAATGGCTTAAACATTTGTTTCCAGTAAACTTAGTGAAAGTCACACATCAATTTCAGCGCAGCTGCAGGATCTGCGATTCAAAAGGATTCAGATTCAGATTGCCATAATAAGATTGCACACTTGTTTCTCAGCAAACATTGTTTTCCTCTGATTTCATTTGCTTTCTTGCACAGTCGATAGGGTCTCTTGGGGATGGATAATAAACGTCTTTATTTTCTTAGCTGAATACAGCTTTTTTTATATGTGATAATGCATACATATAAAGTGTTACGGTTTGGGCATAATTGCTGGGCTTTTCCACAATGAATGCTCTGCTACAGGAAATGTAAAAATGGTTTTTGCGGTGCCATATGTATGAGGAGCTAGGAAAAGTTTGTTTTCTTGTCAGTTGGCAAATGGTGCTGTTTTTAAACTGGAGGAATGACTTAGTGCAATCCGGCATGCTTGTGAGAAATTGCTCCCTCCCTCCCCGTTTTTGGCTTCTCAGCAAGTGACTGGCGCAGGGAAGACTGAGAAAATGAATTTACAAATCCCACATAATCAAATCCTCTAAAACTAACCTGGTCAGCACGAGAACAAGTTAGAGTAAACAGAAACAAAATTCTGTGTCCGCATGCAACAGTAATGAGTCACTTCTGTTCTCCTCTAAATGGTTCATTCCCCACAACCTCATGGTGTTCTGTGTTGATTGGCTCTCGTATGATTGGTTCATTCCCCACAACCTCATGGTGTTCTGTGTTGATTGGCTCTCATATGATTGGTTCTTTCCCCACAACCTCATGGTGTTCTGTGTTGATTGGCTCTCGTATGATTGGTTCTTTCCCCACAACCTCATGGTGTTCTGTGTTGATTGGCTCTCGTATGATTGGTTCAGACTCCAGAATTGTACGCTTTTTGGCGTATTTACGCCAAACCAAACCTTACCGTACGCCAAAGCTGGGTGGCTGTACGCCAAAAGCAAATTTATGCTCATAAAAGTTATATTGATGAACGGAACGAAAAGTATGCTTATTTGGCTCAAACCCCAAAAGGTAAATTGTTAGCTTTAGTTTGGACGCCATTATGGGTTATGGGACCGCGTGCTGGTTTCATTTTAGCCTTATTAAAGCAACTATTTGTTTCACAACTGCTTTTCTGTCTCTTTATAATAGTGGTTTTGTGGTATTATTTTTGTGTGAAATTGAATTTATTGCTCATTATATTTGCAGGAGAGGCTAGAATTTGCCTGTTACATAGTAAAAAAAAAAACCCTTTTCAGGAAAGGGCGCTTCCCCCTGGTCCCCGCCCGTGTCTTGGCGGCCCGACCTTGGCCAGTAAGCCAAAGTCACTTGCAGCAATTCTGGAGTCTGTTGGTTCTTTCCCCACAACCTCATGGTGTTCTGTGTTGATTGGCTCTCGTATGATTGGTTCTTTCCCCACAACCTCATGGTGTTCTGTGTTGATTGGCTCTCGTATGATTGGTTCTTTCCCCACAACCTCATGGTGTTCTGTGTTGATTGGCTCTCATATGATTGGTTCTTTCCCCATAAGCTCGTTTCAATTTTAATGTTACTAGATTAGGAACTCACATGGAGGCAGACACAAAATAATAAAACGTTATAATAATTATTTTAAACATAATATAGATAAAATGTTATGTTTACATCGTTATCCCATAAAAGCCAGTTTACAACAACGGAAGAAAATCATTTTACATATTTCCATAATAACTGTATTACATGGACACCTAAACAATTTCCTACCCAACGCATTCTATTTGTAGTTATCTATAGTAGTAGTTGAATATAATTAATATCTACCCCCAAAATTCTATTTTAAAAATTCACCCTCAAAATTTTTAGATTTGTTTGCAATTTAGAGCCATTGGGAACCCTTTAATGCAACACATTATGTTTTACGTTCAACCTGAAAAATGTGTATGAGCCTGCTTGGGTTGATCACAGTTTGGACAAATTAGTTTTTATAAATTTTTCATGCCTCCTGTTGTTCGAATGACAACCTAGGAGAAATGTTTGAAGGGAGAATTTTGTACACTTGTTCTTCTTTTAATACATAATACAGGAGCGTCTTCTTTCTCGGAGGCTATGAAGATGGGATCAGAAACTTACCACCACCTGAAGTCTGTCATCAAAAAGAAGTATGGCCAAGACGGTACGTGGGCGAGCCACACAGAGCAGTCTCGTTAGATAGCAAGCAGCGCAAGGTTGTTCAGCAACATGCTCACAACCATTCAGTCACATGTATGTCTCGGATATTTGCAAACTGCAACAGCTAATAAAGTTTATGCACAGATCTCAATGATTTAGAAATTGTAGTCTTTGTTAAGGCATTGTTTCACATTTTCCGCGCGAAGTGTGCATAAAATGTGTTTTTGGCGTTAAAAATCCACATTTTATTTATTTATTTATTATTTTGTATTGAGAAGTTGCAGAATTGCTGAGTATAATAATCCCAGCTGTTTTATTGTATTACAGCATGCAACGTGGGAGATGAAGGAGGTTTTGCGCCAAACATCCAGGTGAACGAGGAAGGTGAGGTCATGAACGTGGTCTCCTCTGTTAATCCGTTTCACGTTAGCCATTCGCCACCGAGCGGACCACATCACACAGCCACCATGCGCCACTGTCTACAGTAATAGCAGCCAGGTGGAAGTTGTAAGAAAAGTACAAACGAAAATGAGGACTGGCAAGTAGACTCTGCGCAGGTTAACCTTGAGATTGATATAAGAATTTTTGGCAAACTGGTTATGTAATTCATAGCAGCATAAGAAGTAATAGGCGCATCAAGGCAGGGTTCGTACGGGTTGGGAAAGGTTGGGAAAACTAAAGGGAGCCTTTCCAGGTTTGGAACGGTTGGGGAAAATGAAATGGGGTTAGGAAAGTTTGGGAAAATAAAGATTTGGCCAAAGTAAAATCAGGCTGGAGAACTCCCCACGGATTTCCGAGAACTGCAATCGGCGCTCCGAGGATCCAAAAAAAATTGTTACGAGAAAAACCAAAATCCGAGTCTCCGACTAATCAGAAGCCCGATCCGTGTTTTTCCCGCCACATTCATGTAACACGTTCAGTTTAAATGCTGCCCGCAATACTTTGTCTCAGCTACACGTGTGACTGGCATAATTTTTACGTGCGCAATCAATTCTGAATGCCGTTGTGAAACTACCGCCATTTTCAACCCGCTCTGTTCCAACCAGCGATTCTCTCTTTGTGTCGGGTTTGTTCGACGACAATGTCGTGCGTGTCACTGATAATCGTGGTGATCCCTTCCGAGAAGAAGACATTGCTAACAAATGGAAGTGGGAATGGACCGAGAAAATGGTGTCAGTGGACGGCTCGGAGCAGAGAGTGTCAGCGTGCTTCAGAAAAGTTGACGAACCGGGGATTGCACGCTGCCTGCTTTGCAACAAAGAACTGATTTTTGCCAACCGCAGTTTTACAGCCCTTGTGGACCACATGGGATCCAAGAGGCATGTACATGTAGATGCAACCAAAACATCCAGTAATGTTGAAACCTGTAAAAGCATACACCAATCCAAAGAAGGAGAAGAATCTAGAATTTCAAAAAAAATAAGCCCCTCATACATAGGGTTCGGTCAGACTAAAAAAAAACTCCATTCCTGACATTTCGCTTTCCATTTTGCACTGAGTACCATAGGTATACACACCTACTTATCATTTACTCCATGGCTGGAAAACACAAGTTTATGTTTTTACTTTTCCAAATTTGAAAAATAAACCCACTCTGCAGAGAAACAAACTGATTGTTCACAATGGTTTAGAATCAAAACCTGTATTAGGGGCATGGTATTTGTGGGTTGTTTTTGTTTTCAGTAGACTAAAATTTTTGTGTATTAGTAAAAGGGATTCCCCCTGGACTTGCCCAGGGGCCTGACAGCAGCTGCTGGAACCCCGCTAGATTTCAGAGTTTTTTCAGTCGTACTGTTCTCCAGCCTGTAAAATAAAAGCTGAGTGCAGAACTTGTGAAAGGTGTGTGTGTGTGTGTGTGTGCGTCAATGATATTTTCATAACGAAAACTAAAACTAGAACTAAAAATATTGTTTTTCGTTTTACAAGAACGAGAACTGAAATTAATGCAAAAAGAGAAACTAAAACGAAATAAAAATAAAAATTTGTGAGCTGTGAACGAACTAAAACGAGAACTAAAATCGGGTAAAAGGAAAAATCACGGCAATTGCATTTTCGTTCAATCCCTTTCATTCGTGCAGAGGGTTCGTCTCACTTGTCTGTAGGTCGACCCGAGCTTTCAGTTACGCTGTTTACTGAGCTGCCTTTAAATCTCTAAGCGTTGCCGTCCTTCCCACCCTTTATGTTTCCCAAACTTCAGTACCGAACGACCAGGATTAATATCAGAACTAAAATATCACTGGTGTGCGTATACACGCACAAAATCCAACACCCTTCACAACCCTTCTGTTGTGCATTAACTTCAAGTGAGTATGAGTTCTTTTTGTGTATATGAGACCGCTTGTACTAACGTATTACAACATAATTTGCTATTTGTTTGCGGTAGGGAAAATTAGCTATAGGGTTGGGAAAAGGTTGGGAATTTTGTGAAGAGAAGTAAGTGGGAACCCTGCAAGGGGAGCAAGTAGTGTAACTAGGTCTCATGGTTTTGTGATTTGTAGTAGTTGGTGGAATGTCAGTGACTTTCCAGCATTACACCAGTTTTTATTTCCTTTTTGCCTTTACCCATGTTTCGTAAGGTGTGGTGTTAAAACCAGCAGGTATCTTTGAAAAGACAGAAAATGCAGTGTGTGCTTGGGGTTATGCATAGCTTATGCTTAAGAGTTTTCTTTCAATTTTAGAAAACTCTGAAATAATCTTAAACAATATACTTTAATACCCAAGTGAAGACTGCTGCATTACAGACTGCCATATTCAGGGCAGCTGACTAGCTGGTGTGATGTGTGCATGTGCAGAATGGTTTTACATCATGTTAAGTGTGATGTTTGCACAGACAGTATTGCTGAATTGTGACGTGGCATTACAAGGAGGAGAATAGGGCAAGTTCCATAGACTGTTTCTTGCTTAGTGCTGTCATTTAGCATTGTCATTGTGATGCCACAGGCCTGGAGCTGTTGAAGGAGGCCATTGAAAAGGCTGGTTACACAGGAAAGATTAAAATCGGCATGGATGTTGCTGCTTCGGAGTTCTACAAGGACGGCAAATATGACCTGGACTTTAAGAACAAAGACTCTGATCCATCACAGTGGGTTAGTGTTTCACATATTGCTAGGGGATTTTGAAGACCCATCGGCATGCATGTGTGGATGTGCATAATGATAGTTGTTCTTGTGCACGCCTTCATGCTTGATGGTATGTGTCTGGGCACCTTCCTCCACAATAATACAGTAAAACCTCCCATATAAGACTTTCCCATTTGCGACCTATTCCAGCATTTGGCCCAAATATCTTTGACAGATCATTTACTAACAGTAGAACCCCTCTTCTAAGACTTTTTTTTTTAAATTGCACATGGACGTGGAAATCACGTCGCGTTTAGACCGATCAATCCGACATATAAATACTATGAAACCCACCATTAATTTTCTCTGTGATAGCTATGATAGACCAATAATGATGACAAGTGATTTCCACCCAACAGAAGATTGCACCTACGTTTTAAGATTGAGTTACAGTAGCAAAAAGTCCTAAATGCTTTGTCATAAGTCGCGTTTGAAGGGGAGCCATAAATGAGAAGACAGATAAAAATGTCATCCATCACAAAATTTTTGATTGTAAATGATGAGCCATAAACGAGGGGTTCATATTTCAAGGGTTCTATTGCATAAACAACTTCTTGTGTCACAGTCTAGAATAGATCTTGACTTACCTCTCAATTAGATCTTCTTTTTTTGCCTGACATCTTTCTATTCAGTCATCGAAGCTCAGCTTTTAAGGTGTCTGTAGTCCAGCTTACATAATTTACTGCCATTTCACAAATATTTAAGGCTGTGATAAAATACCAAAAGAACTTTGCTTAGTTACCGATGTCAGCAAATCAAGCTGCCCATTGCTACACCTTTACTACTTTCACCTCCTGTTGGCTGGATGGCAGAGTGAGCTCCCTGAACACTAGCAGAACAGCCCATCACAGGTTGTTTACAAAAGAAAAATTTGTATTTACAAATTTGTTGATATTCATTTTGGTTTTATGCTAAATCCCTCAGCCAGCTCGTGCAAAGTGCTTAATGGTGTGTGAATAAAGGACTGATTGGGCTCATACTGACATGGTAGATAGCTAATCTTGCCAATTTATCCCCTCTACAGCTCAGTTCAGATGAGCTGACTGCCATGTACGAAGACTTCGTGAAGAAATATCCTGTGGTTTCCATTGAAGATCCATTTGATCAAGATGACTGGGAAGCGTATACCAAGTTTAATGAAGGGTCCACATTTCAGATTGTTGGGTAGGTTTACTTTCTAGAAGCCATCACTTTTATTCTGTTGCCAACTGCAGCAAAGTGAAATCTTTTGGGAATATTTGGCAAGCATCCTTACCGTAGTTTTCAGATCAAAGGTGAAGAATGACCACTTGATGCTCTTGCTAGAATGGTCATCCTGAGGCTGTCAGCGTAACGTTGGTAATGGTTACATATTGCCTGGGTGTATTGTCTTTGCTAAAGTCATATCTGATGACAGATTTCACTCGACTGTTCTGCGTCAGCTCCCCATCCCTTCTCTCTCTCCCCTCCCCCCCCCCACCCCCCAGAAGTGACATTTTATTTATCATGGTGATTGTTCAGGGTTAGGGAAAGGAAAAAAAATCAAAAATGAAGACTGGTTGATAGATGCATTCTGTGAAACAGAGACGACCTTCTGGTGACCAACCCCAAGCGTGTGAAGATGGGCATTGACAGGAAGGCCTGCAATGCTCTGCTGCTAAAGGTGAACCAGATTGGCACGGTGACTGAGTCTATCGAGGCCTGCAAGATGGCCCAGAATGCCGGCTGGGGTGTCATGGTCTCACACAGGAGTGGAGAAACAGAGGACACATTCATTGCAGATTTGGTGGTTGGGCTGGCCACAGGACAGGTTGGGGAATTTATTGGATTGTCCAGAAATTTTGTTCTGGGTCTTGGTAGGCTCATGAAAACATCTCTGGTCATACAAAATTTGCTGAAAGAATGAGTTGAAAGCCGATCTCCATGTATCCTTACCACAAAAAGAAAAATTGTACTATTTTTGTAGCCTTTTAAAGTCCACTGTTTTTTACAAAATGGTTGCCAGCCTTCATTTGCTGTTGTAGGATTTTATATGATTTTGAAAAAAAAAACAGTGATTAAAAAAAACCTGGTAACCAACTATAAACAAAACTTCATTTATGCATTATTTTAAAATAGTGCTATGCTTTCAGGAGAATAACACTTTATCTGACCAAGTCAAAAAAAAAAAGTTTGCAAATCAGATTACTTGAAATACTTAGAATGGTTCCAATCAGGCTTTCGCACAGTTCCTTTTACATGCAGCAGTTCTACCATTTAGTGGTATCAGATCAGTGTCAACGTAAGGTATATTTTCACACTTTCAGATAAACTTAAGGTACATTTTTTTAAAAAACTTCAATTATATTGATGAAGTCCATGCTGTAGGACAGCGACTTAGTAACTGGTTACTAACACCAGTGGTTACTGTTGCATTAGAATACACCCCCACCTCTACAAACCCATACATGTTTAAAGGGAGGTCACTGTAGAGAGCAATCGGCAATAGGGAATCATGAAATTATATTCTCTTAGATCAAAGTAGTTCTCTCGAGTAGGCTTTCACAGCTGGTAATTTCAAGGTACTGCAGAAGCTGATGTTAGAACCTGCATTTGTCTTCACAGATCAAGACTGGTGCCCCTTGCCGATCTGAGCGACTGGCCAAGTATAACCAGCTTCTGCGCATTGAGGAGGAGCTAGGCCCCCAGGCAGTGTTTGCTGGAGAGAACTTCCGAAGGCCCCTGAATTAGATGGGCTTGAGGTTGGCATATTGCCGTCAGCTGTTAGTCAACACACATCCCAGGTCTGTCGCAATTGTGATGTAAGCAAACCAGAACTTCATCTGTGGCAACCGTTGTGCTTCTGACGAGACTTTGCATGCCCCCACCTCATGTCAACGGAAACGTTTTACGTCTTCTCTGGCTGCAGGTGTGAATGCTTATCCACCATCAGAAACTTTTAGATACGGGGTTTTTTGTTAATTTCCTATACAAGAAATAATTGTAGTCATGATGTAATATCTCTAAAACCTTGATTGTAGTGTGTCTTGCCAGTGGTGCCCCATGTGTATTGGTAGACAAAAGCTGAAGTGTGTTGCTTAGGATAATAGAGATGTCAGATGGGCTTTTCTGGCAGGCAGACCCAGTTTTCAATATTATTTGAAAACCACTAGGTGTGAGGGATATTATACCTGTCATTGTTTCAACTCTCAGAATCTTGCTATGGTCATTCTGCATGGGACTTTAGACACTGGGTTTTTCATGAGAAACAGCTGCACAAACTTGCATGTCATTGTCACCATTTTGCACCCAGGATGTGAATAAGACAGAGTGCAGTGTGTTAATTCTATGTCATTTTACATCTTGCTTATTATATGGAAAGGATTTGTTTTTCCCCTCCTTTGAATGCAGATGGTGTAAAATTATTTTATCATCTTGTTCCACTTGTGGCTCTGCCACCTTTTGGAGAATTATCCCATCTCCTTTTGCAGATAATGCAGCTTAACACCTAGCCTGAAAATAAATGCATACTTGTGAGCATAGTTGGAGCCCTTGTTTTGATGAGTGACTTCTCATTATCCACATCCTTCACATGCTACATATTTTTCAGCACACTTTTCATACCAGTTGAACGCTGTGTGCCTGAAGTCTGACTTGTGCAATTAATGCTAGAGTAGCAAAGACAAAAAGGGCCTTGAAGCATGCATTTGTAACCCTACCATATTCATTCATCAAAATAAGTTTCAATAATGTGTATTTTTTTAATTTTCATCTTCCTCTGCAGAAAATGTATGCATACACTCACATATGCATGCCTCCCAGGTACATGCAGAGGCTTCAGCGAGGGGGAAAAAAGCCCTGTGATTTAGTTTTGGGGGGGATAAGACATTAAAAAGTCCAACAAACTGACATATCTTGATGGATTACCAAGACACAATTTACAGTCATCGAGGTTCCAATGCTTCACTGGGAGATGACGTCCTCAGTCTGTTATTACCATGCTTTTTCACCCAGTCACTCAGAGAGGGACATCAAAAATATAAACTGACAATGGAAAATTGTCCCAATTTACAGTCAATGTCTCGGGTTTTGAGATGCAACAGATGAATAGCACAAAATCACTTACTTTCTCACCCCTTCCAATAACTTCAAATCTCAACCTTACCCATGAACTAAATGTGAATCTAAAATTTCAAGTACTGCTAAAAGTTGAAAATCTTCAACCCATAACCAGCTTCATGTCACGTGGCTACCTGCCATACCAAGTAACGGCTGCTACACTGGGCAGCCAATTATGCTGCTCAGTGCAACATTGGGTGGCCCAGAGCAAAGTAACTCGTCACACAGAATTTTATGGTTTCGGATCTTGCATCAGGCACAAATATCTTCTCTGGGTGTGATGCATGATGAGTGTTCACAGAGCTGGGCATAAGCTCTTGGGTATTTGTGCTTCCACCACCAAACACTTTTCATTCCCCCATCACCCTCCTATCCTTGGCATAAAATGCTTCCACTGCCCAACCACTGATTTCCATATCACTGCAGATTAAAACCTTTTTCAAATACATTGTGTCTGGTAAAGCTAGTACAGTGTACTCCAACATTTCAGTCACTGGAAACCCAGTTGCTAAACAGCACCCTTCACAAGGCCAGATATGAAGGGCGTGTCCATCTCTCCCTTCTTCCTGTCTCTAACCACGTGGGTCAGTACGTATCCAAATACAAATCTGTGGACCAGGGGAAAGTTTTGCCAGTGCTGTTGCTGAGCAGCCCTCAACATGCCTACTGCTGTCCCAGTGGGAAGAATTCCAACCATGCAGTTGTCAATCCCTCTGCTTGGCTTTTGATGTGATCTTCCCCGCCACAGTCTAGATTTGTGCTTCCAGCAGTTAGTACATTCATGTCTGTATGATGCAGAGGACGAGAGTCACAGTGTTGTCCGCTAAGCAAACACACCTCCATATTAAGATTGTATATTACCAGCCAGGGACCCGGTGGTGCCTGGGGTTTTCTTACCCCGCCCATCTCTACCCCTTCTGTAACCCCCACTCCTACCTCTTCCCTAACCCTTACCCTTGCCTGCGATCTCCCCGTTGTCAAGCAAGGCAAGGGAAAGAACTCTTCGTGCAAATGGGAAAAATGTGTGGTAATCTTTGTACGGTGATCGCCATATATACGACTTGTTAAGGGCGTCATATATTTTTTTAGGCCTAGGTACAGGGTCAAAATATGGCCATGACTATGGGTGAAAAGGAACCCTCATGCTGAATTTGCTGTGGATCGGTTCAGGTGTGCAGCTTTGTATCAGCTTTATATCTTAGATGAGGCTTGACAGCACAAACGTCAGTAGTACGTCAGGGGTGGTGGCTGGTGGGAAACAATGACTGAAATTTTAGTTTATGGTCTGACCAAACATTTTTCACAACTTGAGCAAATATAAACACTCCACATTTTGGAGTTGTATCAGTTGTATGCTGATGATAGTCTACTATTTCACCAGCTGAAATCCACTGTTATCCAGACAGTCACATCTCTCTGATATGGAGAACTGGATGGCTGAGAACATATTAAAGCTTAATGATGATAAATCTGACGCTCAGCCATTCTTCAAGTTCCAGAACTGTCAAGAGTCAACCTTTCTGTATTAGGGCGGGAGTTGCGGAGCTTCAATCCACTAGGAATCTTGGGTTTACCATTACTTCTGATAAGTCTCTTTCGAAAAAAGTTTCTATTGTCTGTGTTCTGCTTATTATGAACTCCGTAAGTGCTCTTCAAAATTGTTAAGTCTGTCCCAGCTTTAAAGGCTCTGGTCTGTTTGGGGTTAGACAACTGTAACTGTTCTCTGACTGTCAAGCTTACCTCATTCACAAGCTCCAGAGTTCAAAATTCTGCTGCACACCTTGTCTGTAAAACCCATTAAAAGAGACCATATAACTCCACACCTCTATTCTGTACACTGGCTTCCTATTCACACATGAATAGATCTCTATTCTCCGTTTCAACTTTTTTACTAGTTCCTGTCCAGCATATTTTTGCTTCCTACACCCCTACTGGAACACTCCACTCCTCATCCGACACTCGTGTACTCTTTGACTTCTAGAGTTAAAACAAAAACAGCACACTTTTAGCTATGGTGCATCCAAACAATGGAATTCACTGCCTTTCACAATTTGGTATCTACAGACAACAGAAACTTTTAAGCATTCTCTAAAAACACACATTTTTAAATGTAACATTTAACACTACAATAGTCATCAGTTAATGTGACAGGCCCAACAACTGACTTACTGTTGTGTTCCTCAGCATGTCATTTAAAAAAACTTTGTTTTACATACATCTTGTTCTCTGTTTATGTTATAGCCTGTGATATAATGTGAAAATGTTTTGTTATTTTGTTCATTAATCAAATTGGTATGTCCATACAGTTGGATACCATTTTAAATATTACATCTAATCTCTCATGTACAGTTTCAAGGGCAAAGTGTGATTCTGCACAATATAATATTTCATATAATAATAATTTCCCTTCTGATTTATGGATGTTTGTGCATACGTGCAAGGTGCTTCTGTTGACACATGCCAAATTGCCAGCCCAGCATCTCAGTAGAACGACGGACAATAATGAATGTCTTCAGAATGACTGGCAGAAGAACCATCTTTAGACGAAGGCAATGCATCCTTCAAAGAGAGGTAGGGGTTGAATTGCACGGAGGGTTGAAGTACCACTTTCTAGTCAGTGTGTTGGTGCTGCTGGGAAGGGTGCGTAAATCACCAGGAAGATGACTTGTAGCCATGACACGGTTGACCTGGTATATAGAACACTCACCTAGTCAGCAACATCAAAATTCTGAAAGCATCAGGATGTTCAATACAAAATGTGAACAGCACACAAACTCACAGGGTCCAGAACCTCCACAAAAAAATCTCCGTTATTTTCTATGACTTGGAGCTCTACCTTGATCATGATGTCGGTAAGGTGTTCTGTAGCAGCGCACGTCTTCATTTCACTACAAAACACATTGATAAACGGGCTGCCATCTTCAGGGTGGCGGTATGAAACATACCCTGCATAGACAGAGGGAAAATTGGATAAATATCAAAACAAATGACTGCTACTTGGAGTGAAAACAATAAGAAGACCACATTATCTGCACCAAGTTTGAGCAAAAAACAGACAGTCGATGTTTCAGGCCATTACCCCTTTGTCAGGACAAGAAAGACAAAAAGGAAACAAAGTTGACTTGATATAATTACTGCAAGAATTTAAACGATGTACAATTTTATCACATGAAGTGGAAATATCTCAGCAACTGCTGATGTAAATAAATCAGCGAGCAATCTGTCCATGAAGTTATTGGAGATGAATTTTCTTGAGGTGGGAAACCTTCTACTCACCTGACAGGGTGGAATGAATGAGGCAGATGTCTGCCATGTCGGCAGTCCGCCGAGATGAGGAAGTGGAGTTGCTGGAGAGGCTGAGACCATTTTCTTGCATCAGAGGGCAATCAGAAGTGCTAAGCGTGGATGAGACACAATCTTCCTGATCTGATTTTTAAAGAAAAAAGTGATGCTCATACACATACTGTCAAAATATTCTGTAAATGTCAGAAATATTCTATAAACATTGAAACACAAAAACAAACATTTTCTAGAAAGATTGCAACTGGATTTTTCCCATAATGTTAATGGACTCGGCCATATTATTATATCCACAGAAAGTTGATCAAAAGCTTCTACCCTTATGGCCTTTCTTAATTAATAAATGTTCCACCTCCAAGAAATCTGGCCACAATAGTCATGTGTATTCGTGTGCAAAGACCATGTGTATTTGTGTACAATGGTGATGTATACATATACACATACAATGGTGATGTATATATGTGCAGCGGTCATGAGTATATGTGTACCATGGTCAAGTTTATACAAGTACAGTGGTCAGGTACAATGGGCACACATGTACAATAGTTGTGTATGTGTGTGCGCACATGCAATTGCCCTGTGTGTACATGTACAATGGTCATGTGTACACATGTACAATGGCCAAGTATGGCAAGTTAGAATGCACTCTGGTTCAGAAAAACCTTTATTTGCATGTCATTTCTGCAAAGCACCCCTGAATAACACATATAGTAAACGAGAGATGCACATTGTGTATTGTGCACAATGTTCTGTGCAGCATACTTGTTGTAATACATGTATATGTATCTCAGTAGTGATGCTCAATATGTGTGTGTATATTAGGGTGGTGCTGCATGCTTGCCATACTGTGAGTTCATATTTGATACTTCAGAAAAAGCATACATTAGCATTCATCGTCATCATCAACATCATCATCACCATCATCATCATCAATAGCAAACTAATCACTGAATCAGATTTATAACAAATACATGTATTTATGTTAGTGACTTTCTCCATCCTATGGGAGGTCAGCCTGTTAAATGCTGTCTGTTAAATGTGAGTGACCTACACTCCAAGACAACATGGAATGTTCTGGGGATGCTTTTCAAAGCTAACTATCAGTATCACAGACAAGCGCTAGTTTTGGTAGGCTTTTAGTGGTTGCTCCACCAGCAAACAGTTTTCCGCTTATTTTCCAAAAGATGTACTCAGCACAATAGGGGAGAAACATCAAATCGAAATGAGGTTATACTAGTGTAACAGGGTCGAGCGGTAGCGGGTCCTGTTACTTTCTTAATTGTGGAAATGGCTCTATCACCCTTCCACTCTGGACACAGCAACAAGTCGTCTTCACAGCTCCATGTAAACTTTTATTTTCCCTCACGTCACTGTGAGAGCCCAGCAGCTAAAGGACGAGCGACTGACTCGAAGCTCGCACTCTGAATGAATGCACTACTCCAATCAACTCTGAACTGAACTAAACTTCTACATTTGTTCTCCTCTTTTTAACCACGCTCCCCGCACATTGTCGCTGACCTTTCGCTCTCGCCTCCCGCTGACCCTCGGCCCTGACCACCTTAGGACTCTAAGTTGCCCTACCCTTCCCTGGGGAAGCCTGGTCGCACCTAGATTACGGTGGCCTCGGACAGTGAGTCCTTGGCCCTTCCCTGCACAGATACCCTTTGTTTCCCACTCTTGAGTAACAGACGACCAGTAAAGTGCATGATGCTGCTATCCACGCCGTGCCGACTAACAGGGAGTTCAGGGGCTGGTCGGGCGGACGCCAGGGTGTTACGTAACCACCACCCGGCTACATCCCCCTCAACCTTTTTCCCATCAGCGTCCTCGCTGATGTGTTAATCCACTACATAAACCCATGAGGATGCGAACAACTAGGGCTGGTTTACAACAATAACTAGTAACGCCCGCTCTAAGGGTTATCACATTATTTCTAAGTCAGGAGCCCCTGTGGCCAAGATGTATGTGACATAATGACCGTGAACTGCTCCTCAGTCAAACTCAATGTCAGGCAATATCTACCAGACAGAGAGCAGGCATGTATTTAACAAAAAGTCTGCAATCTGTAAAACACTGAATTAGACTGATAGCCGGCATAACATTATTACTAAGCACCTACTGTGTCGTCTGCTACGCTGTACTCCTACTATAACCCATTTACTACTAAAAAGAACTAATTTAACACGCCCTACCACTTAAGTCTAAATACCTTTAAGTCGGGGCCGATTAAATCAAAACATGATAATACTATGTGAATATGTAACTGAAAGATGT
>SMGT01000017.1:184602-212456 GCA_004794575.1 Lanistes nyassanus | reverse complement strand
CCAGTAACTAAACAAAGTCCGTTGACAGTGACCGTTGACGTTCCTTTAACAAGAAACACGTCCGCCTCAGTTCATTGTCTCTGCTCGAATCCTCAGTAATCGTTGGAAACCCCCGAAATTTCTTCCGTCTCCCTTCGCAACACATAACCTTTCTTGTCATTGGTTCTCCAAGCTGATATCTACGCGTTTCTATGAAAGAACGCATGACGTCTTTCCTTCCATGACGACACAATTTTATGCGTCACTAACGTGTCAGTCCTTCAATGAATGAAAGGAAGCTTACTATCAATTCAATGAATGAAAGGAAGTGAGACGATCTTAAAAAAGAATACAATGAACAATACAGGAACTATAGCGCTGAAGAAAACCTTCAAAACGCAACAGTGAGTGAACGTGTGTTTCAGGGAGTGAGTGAGTACGGGTGAGTACTGTTCAGGAGTGATGATAGAGGGGAGTTGGAAGAAAAACAAGCGAGATCAGATGTGTCTGTGGGCGAGTGAAAGAAGCATGGAATTATAGTGTGTGGAAGAAAGTTCCTGAACACCAGAGTGTTCTGGAATACCATGCACTCCTGCTTAGTGAGTGGGAATATTTTTGATCTCACATCGTCAGATGGAAATTTGTTATCCCACAGAGGAAATTATAATAAACAACAAACAAGGACCGAGCACTTATTTTATCAATACAACAAGAAGTACTTGAAGTACATCTTGTTGTATTGATCCCACAGAGGGCAAAAGCGTGTAGTTCTACTGTGTACAAGAAATTTTCAGTGAAGCCATGTTGAGTTACTTTGTAGAACATCAGAGTGTATGCTGCAGTACCTGGGTGTTAAATCCTTCTGTGGTGATTTTCATTAGCTGTTGTACACACGTCATCGCCAAATCATGTCCTGCATGAGAGGGCGAGTTGGCAAGAGGATAGATGTAAGTGTAAACCAGAGTATTTTCCTGTGGATATATTTAAAGAAGACATGTTGTGGACGACTTTATTAGTGTGGACGACTTTATTAGTATGGACAGCTGGAGACTGAAGGGGAGATGTACACATGGACAACTATTTGTACTGACAGCTGGAGACTGAAGGGGAGATGTACACATGGACAACTATTTGTACTGACAGCTGGAGAGGGAAGGGAGTACAGGGTACAATAATCTTTTGTGTTTATGGATTACATAATCTGAATTCTGGAGTGTTGTGGGTGTCTTGAGTTTATGTCTATTTATAAGCTGGTGTTGAAGGAAGTGAACAAAGTGGTGAGTGTGAATGTTAGAGGTCCTAGTGTGTATGCATTTTTTTGTTGGAACGTACGGAGTCTCTTAAGAAGTTGGAAATTTTGTGTATTTGTGTGTAGTGCAATTGCAACATGTAGACCACCCAGGTCCAGATCATTTAAAGGCCTTCTTTTTGGTGGCGGGGGCAATGACTGGTGTGTGTGTGTATATGTGTTGAACAACGCTGAAAGCAAATGGCGACGAACACCAGAGTGGCCAACAATCAACCGGAAAAGCCGCAGGGTCTCGAATAACCGTCAGCAGATGCCAGCGGGAGCGACTCATGCGTAAAGTCACATAGCAAACCTAGCTGAAAAGCAAACAACACAAAAAACACTCACCTAGCGCGTAACAGGCAAGTGACAACAAGGCTAAAAAACACTGTAAGTCACGGTCAAAATGAACGTGAGGACAGGTAAAGTAAACGAACGTGAATACCAAACAACGCTCACACGCAGAAAGAGGTGATCGGCAAAGACGGAACAACACTGTTGAGTAAAAGTACAGGCAGAAACAAGGAAAATGAAAAAGGTCACGTTCCTTCAGATGTTGAAACAGTGCAGCACAGTGAAGAGGCGGTTACCAAGGGAACACAAGGCAGAGGTAATCCACACACATCTGGCAAGTGCAACAGCGCTTGAGAAAGTCTGTATCGGTCAGTGAGCTGTGTGCACAGGTGACACACGGTGTGTGCATGTGTGGAGGGGCCTTACCAGGGTTACGTTGTTTGGAGGGTGCGGTTAACGATCTTTGAGATAGTAGCACTTTGGGTCATGGTACAGTATTGTGATCAGAAACTTGTGCTTTTTTATCTCGCAAAGATGCCAGGAGAGGGGTTGACTGAAGAGTTGTGGTTCAGATTTAGAAAGTGCCAGTTGGAGAGGAGGATTCTACATACAGGAAGGTTGTAGTACAACAATAGGCCAAGGCTTGGTGTGTTTGGTGTTATGCATGGGCTGCAGTGAGTGTGCATGGTGTGGAGGCAGCTTTTTGTTTAGCAGAGTACAGAAGATCTATAGAGTAATTATGGGCCAAGAAGTTCAACTATCTGTCTGATTGTTCACTGAAGTCAAAGTTGTTAGAATCTGTAGAGGCCGAGTAATCATGAGTAGGGTATGCTGTGTAGTGTGGACGGTGAGGGAGTAAAAGTCCAGGTATGCATTCAAGTCTGTGGGTTTGTAGTGGATGGTGGTTGCTAAGCAGCCATCCTGCAAGGTTATGTTGATGTCGAGGAAAGTGACATGTGATTGAAATGTTGTAAGTGCACTGTATGGCAGGGTGGAAGTGTTACCTGTATTGAAATGTTGTAAGTGCACTGTATGGCAGGGTGGAAGTGTTACGTGTATTGAAATGTTGTAAGTGCACTGTATGGCAGGGTGGAAGTGTTACGTGTATTGAAATGTTGTAAGTGCACTGTATGGCAGGGTGGCAGTGTTATGTGTATTGAAATTTGTAAATGTATTGTAGTTAAATGAATGATCCCTAAACAGCCCAACCCAGCTGCTGAAGCATAAAAAAGGGAAAGAAAAAGAGAATATGATGTGAATTTAGCTGTTGGAGAAAGAGAGGTAAAAATTAGAAGAAATGTGGAAAAGTCTACAGTCCGGACTGTTACATACTAGATTCTTGATGTTGCAGAATGTTGTTACATAATGTTCTATGTATTTATATAACAGGCATATCTTTTTCCACACCATCGTCCTGGGAATAAGAAAGGGCACATGTTCTGTCAATACAACACTGCAGTCATCAACATACATGGACATTCAGAGACTTTCATAAAGGATAGGTTTCATAATATCAAAGCCAAGTCATAGCATATGAAAAGTCATGGGGATAAAACCACCAGCCCACGATACATACCTATTTTGTCTTCTTGTTTTGATGACGAGTGGTACAACTGAAAAACATGGGGGATGGTCGCAGTCAGCATTATCATTAACTCAACACATCAAAGCGCTGTCTTCTTGTTTTCATGACAATGAATGCTAGTTGTTGATTCGATAGACCAAAACACTGTCTTACTTTGATAACAAGTGTGGATATAATAGAACACAGGGATGGAGTGTTGGTTTTTCATTAAACAGATCAAAGCAGTTGCTTCTTGTTCTTATGAAATACAAATTTCTTGGTCTAAATTTGTGTTTCTTTAGCAATACTTAACATGACCCAAATTGCTAATATCTCAATTAGCGATCTCTAACTGCACCTTCCAAACAAAAATGCAGCCCTGGTAAGGCCCCTTCGTGCACACCGCGTGTCACCTGTGCACACAGCTCACTGACCAATACAGACAGACTTTCTCAAGCCAGACGCAAAGGCCAGCAGGGAGGAGGGTGGGCCTGTGAGTGGTCATGGGTAGTATTGCTAAAGAAACACAAATTTAGAGCAAGAAATTTGTATTTTCTTGTCACAATACTGTTCCATGACCCAAAGTGCTGAGTAGCACAAAATGGAAGTGGATGACCAAAAACTTACCAGAGTTCAGGAGGAGGCCGTATGCGAAGGGAAATGACTCGCGAAACGAGTGCAACACCCAAGCGGCCATCCTGGCTGTGACAGGAAAGGGCCCGATGGAATGGAACGGATCCTCACTGCACCGGAAGAGGTCTGCCACACTGCCCCCAAAGGAGCCTGGAGGCAAGAGGGGCAGCCTGTGCCCTCACCGCCTGCATAGGCAAGTGGACAAGGGCAGTGGGAGTCCCCCCACCCCTGCTTGTTTCCAGGGCAGCGTAAGCTCGCTGGAGAACAGAGCTAGGCAGCGTGCAAGGAGCAAAAAGTGTCGCCTGGAGAACCATGCAAGGGGTGCACACAGCGCCTGCATGCATGCCAAGCCCGGAACGAACAGTGACAAAGTCAAGAGCGGGTGAAGCAAAGTGGCACCTGGCTGACACAGAGTGAAGAGCACAAGAGTCCTGCACAGCTGAACGTGAGCAGAAACCAAGAACGAAAGGGACAGGTGGAACGCCTGGAAGCTCAGCACGAGGAGCGACAAGGCCACACATGCAAGATGAACCGGGGGATGGTGTGGGGAATGCAGGATCGTGGCTGGTGGAGGGCTCCGACCGAGGCCCAAGGCAGAAGTAGGTCCACACAGGGGAGCCACAGGAGAGCCGCAGGGGAGCTGCAGGAGAGCCAGGAAACCATGGCTGCGCCGGCCAGGATGGTGCAATGAGACGAGACTGAGACAAGGGAACTCCAGCCCCTGTGGTCTGCAGAAAGGAGGGGCAGTCCTCTGGTTCAGGAATGGGGGGAGAGACTGGAAGCTGCAAGTGGAAACCCCAAGGAAGGAAGGCCACAAGCGGCTGGAACCGGGCACTAACCTCGACTCCAGGAGGGAGGGGAGCAGGGACCACCCCGCCTGGAGAATGCAGTGGAGGAGATACAGCAGACAGGTGGACAGGAAGAGTCGTGGGCAGGTGCCCAGAGCCAAACCTTGCACCTGAATCGACAATGGGAGGACCACAGTGGGCGGTGTGTACTACTGCCATGGGGATGGAGGAGCAAATCTGAATGTGCACATGTGGCAAGGCATTGCAGAAGAGCTCCAGGGTGAGGCAGACAGAAAAAGGCCATGAACAGGCACAGGGAGCCAAAACCCGTCTGTCTGAGGCAACAATGCAATGGAGAAAGTACCACCAGCTGTGGTGTTGGAGGAACGAAACCACATGTGGAACATGGCAAGGCATGATGGCAAAGCTCCAGAGGGAGATGAACAGAATGCGACTCGAGACTGAACTGCAGGAGCATGGGCCCCAGGGGATATGGTGCAGAAAGTGAGCATTGGAACCCTAGATGTTGATATCCACCCGGGGTGTAGGGTGCATGAAGGGAGCGCCCAGTGTCAGCCAGGCTACCAGTAGCCAGGGCTTAAGGAGGGAGGGGTGGATGCTGAACGTAATGGAAACCAGCAAAACCCAAGACTGACACAGCTGTCCGCAGCGAGCTGCCCATGGGGCGGGTGGCTGGCACACCTTGGTGAGGAGGACCAGCAACACCAAAGACCATAGCGTTCCCACGAGTATCAGAACAGAGAAGGGACAGCTGTCTCCTGATGAGTCACCAACTGCAGTCGACGGACAAAGAGGAGGTGCGGCAGCTGCACCATCCAAGCAATGGCGTCAGTGTCATGCCAAGGAACGTGAAGATGACTGATGGCAAGAGGCGGGACAGGTGGAGAAAAGGAAACCCCCACCAGCAAGCCATGCAAACCTCCTGTCGCCTGAAGCCCTCGCGACCAGAAGGAAGTGCGAAGACGATTCCACAGGTGGCAGAAGAGGGTGAGCGCAAGGCGAGATGGGGAGGCCAGCATCCACTGACAGGGTCGCCAAGGCGTCAAGGGATGCATGAAAGCGAAACCCCCACATGCACGACTGAGTACCATGCCAGGGGCACCAGGGTGAGACTCGAGGCACCAGGGAAAGGCCAGGGGCAGTGCGCCCACGTGGAAGATGGAAGTCCACCAAAAGGAGTGCTGCCATATCCAGAAAGGGGCTCGTGCAAACAGCAAGGCTGTGATGCAAACACCCCGGTTAAGAGATGAGTGTGGCAAGCGGCCGTGGCTCAAAACTGAAAGGGGGCGGCCACGGGAAGTGGCCTTCTGCTGGAAGTGGGCCTCTGATGAGAGCTGAGGTACCCGGAAGCGTGGCAGTGACCCAGGCCGGGAGGAGCCAAGCAGCCACCCCCATGTCAGAACTGCAAAACTGGCGGCCAAAGCCAAGTCCCGAACTTCTGGGTCGCGGCTGTTGGTAGACAGATGGAGGGAAGTGAACATGCCAGAAGTGGGTAGACTGAAGCCTACCGCAAAAAAGACCTCCACCTGCAAGAAGGGAGCACAGAGCCGAGCCCCGGGGAGGGGGTGGCTGTGCAAGACCAAGGCCACCACAACTTCTACCAGATGTTGGGGAGGAGTGGAGCCAAGGCCACCTCTGGGGAGGACGAGGGGCCAGAAGGCATAGAGAAGCCACAGGCCTCAGCTGGTCAGTCAAGAGCATGCGTAGGAGGAGGTCAAGACTTCTGGCAGGTGGTGGAAATCTCCAGAGGGCCATGGCGGAAGCCGTGCCATGCCTCACAGAGTGCCAACCACACCACCGTGACTCTTGCTGTGAACACAGATGAAGAGCCAACAAGAAGGAAGAGCAGAAGGGTGCGCCGCATCCTCAACCATGCCCACTCCGAGAGCAGTCACAGAAACATGGAAGCATCCAGCTGACAAAGACAGGCAGCAACCCACAGGTCAGGCAAGTCAGTTGATGCCTTGGGGGGGCAGTAGATGCCACGTGGCAACACGTCCGACCACAGCTACATGACACCCAGGGGATGGCAGGCCGGATCCTGAGAACTAGCATCCATCCCTCCCCTAAAGGTCCAGCGAGAGTAGCCTCCATGCTGCTCTCCCTGCCATGGCAGTATGGCAGGCAATCAAGCCAGTGAAGCAGGTGGACAGAGCCAGAACAGGACAATGACTTCATCAGGGCCGACCACGGACACCAGCAGCAGCCGAAGTGGAAGAAGAGGCACGCAAGAAGGCAGGACAGACCGACGCCAGCAAGGAGGGTCGAAGCCCGTGTAGAGGAACCAGCAAGGAGACAACAGCAGCTGAAGTCACGGTGTGTGTCGATACAGAACCCAAGTGGCGGAAGGAACGTAGCCGATGGCAAACGGCGATGACCACCAGAGCAGCGGGTAAGGCACCAGAAGAGGCCACACAGTCTCATGGATGGACCGTCTGCAGATGCCCCCGGCAGCGACTCACACGTAAGTCATGCAGCTAACCTGCATGTGAAGCAAAAACGCAAAAGACAAACACCCACCGCATAACATATATAACAACACTGTTCAGTAACAAGCAGTAGAAGTACAGGCAGAAACAAGACGCTGAAACAGTGCAGTGTAGAGGTGGTCAGGACGCCAAGGTGCAAGCCACGCTAAAAACACAGGGCAGAGGTAATCCACACGTCTGGCCTGTGCAACAGTGCTTGAGAAAGTCAGTCTGTATTGGTCAGTGAGCTGTGCTAGCGGAAGACGGACGATGTGCACATACGTGGAAGGGCTTTACCAGGGTTGCATTTTTGTTTGGAAGATGCAGTTAGAGATCGCTAATTGAGATATTAGCACTTTGGGTCATGGTACAGTATTGTGGCAAGAAAAGAATGTTTCAGTAGAAAACAACGATATAAGCTGGGGTTGGTGATTATCAGAATTTTAGAAAATTTGAACTAGGCTACTGACAGTAAAGCAAAAATGAATTGTAATTATGAGCCCTAACAAGCCAACTGGTAAATAATAAGTCAACATGTCAATTGTTCTTTTGACAATAAGTGTTTTAGAAAAATGACCCACAATGATGTAAACTGTTTTTGTAAAAAAGTGAAATGGAATGATATAAGCTGTTTTGATGAAAAGTGATATATAATATGATTGTGTAATTTGCTTTAATGAAAAGTGTTATACAAATGAAAAACAATGCTGTGAATTGTTTTGAAAAAAAAGTGTTGTGCAAAACGAAACACAATGATGTAAATGGCTTTGATAAAAAGTATTACACAAATCAATACACACCGACACATACTCCAACATCTGAAACTCGTCATTTGTTGTCATTGTGTCATATATCACCTATAGTGAACAAGTTTTAGCAATGGGCCTTATTGATTTCAACACCACTGCAAATAAAAATGAGGTTTTTGAGACAGTCATACAACAGCAGTGTGACAGAGTTCTGGAGAGTTATGCCTTAGCACGGCTAATATCAGTTTAGACATTTAAACCATGTGCACTGAACTTCTAGCAGTCCAGCGTATTTCTGTAACATAGTTGGTCAAAACATTTTGCTCAGCTTTAACACAGCTGGTCAAAACATTTTGGTCAGGTCATCCAGTCAGGAGCTGCTGTGAACAGACTATGCTGGGCATAGCTTGATTCAGCATAACTTGATTCTTTGTATCGATGCAGTTTCTCTCTCACATACGCACGCTCACACAACATGCACACACAAGATATAAGATACAATGATTTAAAAATAAAATAAACAAGTGTAGGCCATTACATTAAAAGGGATTCTAAAAACGCTAGATCAGAACAGATACAGGTGTCATATCTAAAAGGTACAAAACCTTCTAGTTAGAAATTTCTCTTTCTCCATCTGTCGTAAATATATCCTAAATGTACATGCTTCAAGATTATCATACAGTTTGCATGCTTGTGTTTACAAATCATGTAATATGTTTTTACACACCACTTATTCATTGTGTCCAGACATGTATAGTGGTACATCGATTAACAACTGCGGTCCATTCCAAGATGGCAGTCGTTATTCAAATCCATCGTTAATCAAAGCACTATTTTCCACAGGAGAAATCTTTTAAATTCATTCTGGGACCCACCTAGGAGGCGACTCAGAATGTTGGAGAAAACATGAACAGCGAGCCTGTAGCACGCAAAAACATGCACAGCAGGATTACTGCGCATCGTTATTCAGAGCTTGCATTATTAATCAAGGCATTTCCTCACTGCGATTGTTAAACAAGTACAACCTTGACTAGGGCAGTCATTGAGGGGCAGCTGTATCATTGTTCTTTGTAACTTCTTGTACAACACTTTTTTCACTACATTTAGTAGACAATACCACACTCTGCAGTAATAGGCTAGGCAATTTCTAAAAAAATATTTTTGAGTTGGTGTACAAAGATTTCTGATAATGTAACTTGCTTGATCTCACCATGCAACCCTACACACACACGAACACAGGCACACATGCATGCAAACACATGCACGCACATGCACACACACACACACAAAATAAACTTACCTTACTGTTGTTTTAAACTCCTTGTTTCAAATCAACAATGGCAAAGTAATGCTTGTGGGGTTTCTTGGGAGGGGTGGGGGGTGCTTGTTTGGGCAAAATGTTCGCTGCATAAGATTCTGTACTTTGTTATTCTAAATCCACAAGTTTCACCCTTTTCTGCCAAACAATAATGTTTTTTATTCTGCTTGATGTAAACTTTCTTCTATCAATTATTTTTTTAACGAAATGTAGAGCACACACAGCAGTACCAAATGCCTCTAGGAACGCGTCCAGCTCTGTCACTCTTGCCTGCCATCCTGCTGTGTACGGGCTCTAGTCGCTGGGGAACCTTTCTAGCTTTCCTTCCCCCCATGGTGTGAAATAGTAGCAGCATTCACTTGTACTGAACCGCCATTGTGCAGTGGTTCATAGCAAGATCAGAGTACAAGGGGCAATGCTACATCGTTCATTGACTCCCCAGTCCTTTGCGTCTTTGTTACATTAGTTCATTTATTACAGCTGAAGTGAATAAATAAAAGGTGAGAAACCATCATGGTGATGTTCTAATTTTCCTGTTTTGTTTTGCTGTAGGCTCTTTAGCATAACCAAGCAAAAAGCAAAAAGAATGTAGGGAGAAAAACACTAAGCAACAAGGGTTATAACATAATTGGCTGTGTAATGCTATGTAAGCAGCAAGAGTTATACCATAGTCATGTCACACCACCAATGAGTCATATCCCTGTCAGCCATGTTATTGTTATGCCATGTCAGCAACATGGGTTACAGCCATGAACCATGCAATCTCATGCTACTAAAAAGGGTTACATCACTTCTAAGGCAGGAAGGACAAAGGTGATGAAGGGAGCTGCAGGACATGGAAAAGAAGACAGGACCTTAAAAAGTCACCCCCAATCCCCCTTCAAGGCTAGCCCTGTAAACAAGTGCCCCAACTCCAAACAACTGAGAGCCGTACTCATAAGCCTCAGTATCTTTGTGGATTGGCAGTCAGATATATTTAAAGCAGAACCAACTTATGACAAGACCTGATACTCAACACAAAGACTGTCTCAACTGAAACAAAAAGAAAACTTTTGGCTGTATATTTTGGGATGGGATGAATCCAATGGACTTGTGTGACACTGAAAATCTGTGAATGGTTCCATTTTCATCAAAGTCAGTTGCTTATTATCGATGTCTAATTATCCCTGCAGTTTCTGTATCTGGCGATGATAACAGTGCCACTACACGTGCCAAGCGTCAAAGTGGCTCAAGATGCCAAATTAAACACTAAAGCTTTTTTTCTTTCAAAGTCAGCCACCAACACCAGTTGGGAAGGAAGGCCAGAAACGCTGCCAGAAGCAGTACAGACAGCAAAGCGTGCTGACAAGAGAGTAACTGCCATGGGAGCTTAAGCAGACGATGCTCAAGGCTGTTTTTTTTAGATACTCAGTTACATGACTAAGATCTTTCCTGTTTTTAGCATGGCCCAAGTTCACTTGCACTGAGTGATTGTCATGTCTATCGACTGCAGACTTGTTTACCCTTCCCGCGGCCAACCTGTAATCCTACTGGGAAAAAACTGTAATTTCACAGGCCAGCCTGTAATTTTCTACCACTGTGATAACTCACCAGCCAGTTCAGAAAAAAGAATAGATCACAGACCATAGCTTCCACCAGGCGAGATTTTAAAGTCACTTTTACAGTAGCTACATAGCGCAAACTTGTCTCCAAGGTCAGATTTCTTAATCCCTGGAATGTTCGCGTATTTATCACAGAAGTTTTGCAAAGCCCTAGATTTTTTTTGAACGATTAGCTTCAGAAGAAGTTACATGACGCTTCTTGCCCACTAGTGTCAACATTTTCATGCTGAAAAAGATTGGGGCACTACAAGGGATATATATAGTACCAAAATTACTGCTGGCATAGTAAAGTTCCCTGCTGTAGTGTGATTGACATTTGTGTGGCACCCCAACTGTCTGCAAGGAAAAAAACAGCCCCACCCCCAAAAGTCATCTTCCCATAATTTGACAAACTTACACACAATAACTAATTTTGTGGTTGTCCCAAGAAAACTACAGGTAACCCCTAGGGGCAGATAGGTCTGGGATTGTTTCATTCAACATTTATTCTGAAGCTTTTAACTGAGCGACTGTATTTGAATTGTGAGCTGCGTATGGACTGCTGTGCACACTCTGTGCATCCAAACGAATGTAACAGATTGATGGACACGGACACCATTGAGTATGACTAATTTAATATTTATTCTCTTAGTCTTAGCACAAGATGCGTTTGCCACGAGGTAATTTTGCATGTGCCTGTCCCCATGATCTTGTGATAAGTGGGATCTATTTTACTTCTTTCTCTTCATGGCCATGACAGACTGCTAATCAGATATATTTACTTCTGTTCATGTCTGTGAGAAACTGCTAATAAGATATATTTACTTCAGTTTATGTCTGTGACAGACTGCGAATCAGATATATTTACTTCTGTTCAAGTCTGTGAGAGATTGCTAGTCAGATGTATTTACTTCTGTTCATGTCTGTGAGAGATTGCTAGTCAGATATATTTACTTCTGTTCATGTCTGTGACAGACTGCGAATCAGATATATTTACTTCTGTTCAAGTCTGTGAGAGATTGCTAGTCAGATATATTTACTTCTGTTCATGTCTGTGACAGACTACGAATCAGATATATTTACTTCTGTTCATGGCTTTGAGAGATTGCTAGTCAGATATATTCACTTCTGTTCAAGTCTGTGACCGATTGCTAGTCAGATATATTTACTTCTGTTCATGGCTTTGAGAGATTGCTAGTCAGATATATTTACTTCTGTTCGTGGCTTTGAGAGATTGCTAGTCAGATGTATTTACTTCTGTTCATGGCTGAATGTCTGAAGACATTCTTCATGCACAAAAGTACTGACACTACGATACAGATACTATGTGCCGCCATGTTAGTTTTCAACTATGGTGGGTGGGCCAAAGTCAAGGACAAGATTTTTTTTAAAATGTTGCAATGTGCATTTAGTGCTCAGCTCCATTCTTCAGTATGGGTGTGTTTGTGTGTGTTTTGTGTGTTTGTTGTGTGTGTGTGTGTGTGTGTTTGTTTGTTGCATGTGTGTTCACTCACATGCTTGTGACTTTATGTAAATGTTTTCCTTTTTGTTCTTAGTTTCTTCTGTTGTATTCTGTACAGCACTTTGTCTAGCTGCTGCCATATTCTATCATTACTTTGAGTTTTCCAACCTGAGTGGCTAAGACACTGTTGACATGATAGAGAGGTAGAGTGTTTTGCTTTGTGAGTTTATTCTCACACAGTGACTAACCCTGACATGGCAAGCAAAACAAAAACACCAGTATAGTCAAGCCATGCACACCTCACTTGTTCTTGTCGGGCTATAGATTGCCTCCCACCTCCCACTCAACACACACGAGTGTCCACCACACATGATGACTACCAGCATATAACACAGACTGACTGACTGATGACAGACATGCATTGCTCAAGAGTGAAGATTTATTGCCACGTTACCTTCATGGACTGAAGATGCTGAAGTTTCAGGTCTTTCACTGGGATCTCAAACAACTGGCACTCCAAGCCATCCTGGTGTCACATAAACAATTCAACAACTTAGCAAATCTTGAACAACTAGCATTCCAAGCAAATCTGGCACCACATGCACAACTTAACAACTACGCAATCTAAACTGGCACTCAAAGCCATTCTGGCATCATGTAACTTTTGCTCAAAGCCAACCTTTGCTCAAAGCCATTCTGGCATCTTGTGATTTTTGCTCAAAGCCTTCTGCCATCATGTGATTTTTGCTCAAAGCCATTCTGGCATCTTGTGACTTTTGCACAACTAAAGGAAATGTCTCATGGATGATGAAAAAGAGTTTTGTAAATCTGGCAAACGATCATTTTGGGAAAACTGTAACGGAAACTGTTCTGTAAAACTGGCTTTGAATTGGCCTGCCATCCTCGCAAAAAGTCCAAGACAGTTTTGCTAAAACCAACTTTGTACAGAAATTAAGTCATTTGCAGTATGTAATAGCAGACTCCATCGATACCAGCACAGACAAAAATGTTTTTCTTGGCAGTTTCACTGGGGAAATTTAATGAAGAACAAACAAGAACAAATGAGGACAGAGCGCTATAAATCGTCAAACGACAACCCCACAAAGTACTGGCAGCGCTAGACACAACCGTATGCTGACGTATGCAATCAAGGGAGCAGGCTTGTTTTTGTTTTGTTTGGGTACGGTAGGCTCCCTTGATTGCATACGTCAGCATACGGTTGTGTCTAGCGCTGCCAGTACTTTGTTGGGGTTGTCGTTTAATGAAGAACAGAAAAACAATCTGAGGTTGCGATGATGTGGACAGATTTCAAAACACATTTATTTGAATACACACAATGCAAAAATGTCAAAATCCATAGTTTCTCGAGAAAGGTTTGCTGTTACATTGCAAAAATGTAAGCCACAAATATATTCTTAGATTAGCAAGTGCCAAAATCACCACAGATGCACCCTTCTGCACACCATTTCCCAACCATCAGGGGAAAACTCTGACAGAGCAAGCAGGAGCCAGCCCATTACCCAAACCCGTCTGCTGAACAGGTCGTCATGTGCGCCATATGGCAAGCAAACAACGGCCTTGTTTAGGAACTGCGTGGATCAAAAACCTGTTTGTTGAACAGCATGTGCCATAGCTTTAAGGGATCTCATTGTGGCATTGTACAAGCAGCAGTACAAGTGTGGAACTGATTGCTGTAAGGGTAAAGGTGACAACAAGACTGAAGCATATGACCTTGTCACTGGCATTGTACAAACAGCAGTACAAGTGCTGTACTGATTGCAGTAAGGCTAAAGCCTGTGAACATCGCTGGCTCCAGTTATAACTCACACACTGAAAACACTTGTTATCAATGGTTGAAGAAATACGTGAGTGACAGAACCACTTAAAGTGAGGGTAAACACAGGTCCCATGAGAGCCATATACAGTCAAATCCGGTTAATTGGACCACCGGATAATCGGACCAGCCGCTTATTCGGACCGAATCTTAATGAACCGAAAAAGAAAATTATGAAGAATTTTTATCCATCGACAACGAGCTTCAATGCTACGATGACAGTGAAGATTACGATGCTGCAATTGTTGCTCGAATTGCAGCGAAGCACACGGCAGCATCGGAAGACCAGGAAAGTGACGACGATGCCCCTAATGAGTTGGTGCACGTGACAACACAGGATGCCAGGAAACGCATTGAAACTTTGCGTCGCTAGTTCGTGTTTGTGGTGATTTTGTTCAAGTCCAATCCATCAAGAGAACGCGTCAGGTCACACTGGATAAAGGTCATAATGACATTTTAATACACTGTATTTTACGTATAGCACGTCCCGTCTTAATTGTAACATAGGGCATGTTCGTGTGATCGGACCAGCCGGTTATTACGACCAAAATCATCGCGTCCCGATGTGGTCCGATCAACCGGATTCGACTGTATTTCAATCTCTGATAAAGAATGCTATAAAATAGCAACAGGTATGGTTGGCTGCATGATATAGTGCTTTATAAGCAAGGGAACTGGACCAAGCTAGAAAAGGACAAAGACGAAGACAATCTAGATATTTCGGGGCAGTACCCCTTCACAAAAAAACGACGAAAAAACGAAAAGGAAAAAGAAAAAGACTTAGCTTCAGTAGATGTGGCGCGTGGGCTGCAAAGCAGGAAAATGACTAAGGGACAGTGAGTAAGAAGGGTTCAAGAGGGGCAGCCAATCGCCAGGTGGGTAGGAAAGGGTAGAGAAGGGCGGGGGTGGAGAGGGAAGAGAGAAAACAGCTTGGGTAAGGGGGCGTCGGTGTGCGAGAGAGAGAGAGTGGGAGGGAGGTGAGAGAAAAAGTAAGAGAGAGATGGAGGGGTGAGGGGGTTAAGGGAAAGGAGGGGGAGGGTCATTTTTTAAGGTTGAGTCCAGTAGGTGCCATGGTACCGAAATGGGTAATGAAGTAGGACTCCATATTCTTGCGGTCAATGGACTCGCCCTTCATTTTCCAGATACCAAAGACCCTCATGTTGTTGGCTGTGTGTGGGGGTGTACTGAAGTGACGTGCAACTGGTGTGTTTCTGCGGTATTTAGTGTCAGCTAGATGTTCTGTGAAGCGGGTGTTGAGAGTGCGTTCTGTCTCACCGATGTAGAACAGGGTGGGGCAGTCACTTGTTTTTCTTTTATGCTTTATAAGCATTTAGAAAGCAAAAAACTGTGTAAATGGATAACTCCAAAATTGATACCTCAAAGATATCTACAAAGTTGTCTCCCTTGCTTGATGACATGACTAGGTGACAGCAAAAGCCTGTGATCTTACACATGATTATGGAGTGGTGAGTGGCAACATGGGAAAGCTGTTTGGTGTTTGTGGCTGTGGAACACCTTTGGGAAATAAGAACGTCATCCCAATGTTCAAGTTTCCTGAAAAAACTTTAAATGAGCAATGAGCATATATTAACTTTGTTAGCACCAGGGTGGGGGCGGACGTGCCCGGATGCCAATCATGCTGAACTATAAAAGCCATGCGTGCAGATGGAGAAACTGGGGGTTGGGGTGGGGCAACCCTCACCATGGCCGTATGAGTGCACCTGGGCGTCGGAAAAGGGGGATGTTTGTCCCAAAGCAGGCAAAACCCTACCTGGATCACACTCCACACCCACTCACACCCAATGCCAAGCCTCCACTGTGTGAGACAGGCCATCAGCCTGAGGATGAGGTGGTGGGGGGTGATGCCAAGGTAGGGCCCCTTCATTGGGGATGCTGCTGTCGGCAGTGAGCACAGAGGCGAACGCATCACCATCACGATTGACACAGTGTTGACATATGAAGTGGCGGCCGAGAGGGTCGAGCTTCAACAAGCATCAGCAGCAACCTGCGTAGGCGTCCAGCGCTCAGAAGACCCAGGATCCGAAAGCACCGAAGCGGCCAGGGCACAGACGATGCTATCCAGGATAGGGGCAGGCGACCAACTCAAATGTGCCCAACGTGGACAACTTGAAGGTGGCAGAGGCCTGGGCCTTCGCCCCAGGGGTCGGAAGTGCCATGCCTTCCAGTGCAGCTGGACGCAGCCAGGTGGCCGCCGTTGAATTGCAAAGGTCAGAAAGAGGAGTCATCCCCAGCGGCAAGCCAGGGAAGTGACCGACTTGTGCTGCGTTGGGGCAGGGCAGATGTGGCCCAGAGGGGGGGGGGTGGGCGGCTCAGGACCTGGGACTTGCCGGCCATGCAGTTCCTGCCAAGCCTCATGCACTGCCTCCTCTACAGCCTGGGGGTGGGGGGAAGGCAGTGCCAGACTAACTCGGGGGGGGGGGGGGGGACAGCCAAGAGAGAACATCCATTCCCGAAGTGTGTACACACTGGGGAGCAGTGGCCTGGAGGGTACGAGCAAGGTTTCTGAGAATGGCCTGCAATGAATCATGGCGCTGCTCTGCCACCCCTTGCTAAGCTTCCGGCCAAGTGTTGACAGAAGCAGCATCCTTGTCCACCAGGGACTCCCCCTTCTCGTAAGCACAGTACGAGGGAGGAGAACCCATGAACACCTAGCCACTGGAAGTATGCAGCACGGCAGAACCGACTGGGGAAAGAAGCGGGGCCTGATCACTCACGTGACAAAAACTGGGTGCAAGTGTTCACCTGAAAGCCTAAGTCTAACAAGCAGACAGACACGCGAGAGTGAAAAATGACAGTCAGTTGCGCAAAAACACAACTAGCTATCTGAAAAGAGCAAAACCTGAGGCAGAAAGCAAGTGTGTTACTTCCCCAAACACCAGGATGCACAACAGAAGGCAGTGAGACGCAGTCACAAGGTAAAACGCAGAGTGAAATGTGGCCACGTCTCGTCAGCACGAAATCCACAGGTGAAAGATGTGGTGAGAGGTAGAGCATGCGTATGGTCAGCCTGCACCAGTACGGCAGTGTTCATGCGGATGGAGGCCTAACCAGGGATGGGTATTTTTCTCTGTTTGGAGGTGCGGTTAGGGTGTCTAAATGGGGATTTAGCACTTCGAGTTGGGGTACAGTATGACAACATTGAAACTGGGTTAGCCACTGAGTAATCTGCAGTTATAACAACATTAAGGGTAAATAACATTGAACAGTCAAGTCCAAACAACATATAAAGTTTTAAAGTTTATTTATTGAAAATCCGATTATAAAGCTGGAGAACAAAATCCTTTATAGCTTTCAGTTGGGAAAGCTTCCTGAACTGCTCATAAGGCACACGATGGTACTGGTACAGTGTATGCATATGTTTTCCGCCATATGTTTTCCACCACTGCACAAGTTGGTGGCATGCTGTATTTCAGTATTTCCTGGAAGTGATCAGTAGAAATAAAAAAAACTATTATTAGATCCACAAAGTGGCATTTAAGATAAATATTAGCCTTTTTTTTGGGGGGGGGTTGTTTCACACAGCAGTGTTTGTAAACAGTATTATTCGACATGAAAATGGCAAAAATACAGAGTGTAATGTAATCAGCACAGAGCGCACAGAATGTTCATGAACAAGCATTATAACAGTAAAAGCTGTTGTTTAGCGACAAGTTAACCGCATTATGCATGTACCAGATCTAATACTTACTCCACTGCTGTTTTCTGCATGGCACCATATTCTTGCTTGTATTAAAAACACAGTCTGCAAGACATATGGATGAAGACAGACCTGAATCCAGAAACTTCTGTTACACACTCTAGTACCTCTGCTTCACTATCAACAAATCAAAATTTTCATAGTTTTGTTAGTTTTTATGACCTGTTCACAGACCTGCCTGCCCAGTATAGTACAAGCTGCCACACGTGGGACTGCTGTCACAATACGGGCCTCAGTCCCACCCAGTCACATTATACTGACACCAGGCCAACCAGTCCTAGTACTGTTCCCTATAGTGTCAGGCGTCCGGCAGGGGCAGCTACTAGATTGCCAATTTTTAAGTCTTAGGTATGACTTGGCAGGGATGTGAACCACCGACCTCCCACCTCGGAAGCGGACGCCTTAACCACTAGACCACCGAGGCTGTCTAATACTAGTTGTGGAAAGTATACCTCTAGGGCAGGCAGGTCTGTGTTTACCTAACGATTATTCTGAAATGATAAACTGTATGAATTGATAAGATGAGTAGAAACAGTGAGAAATCTCACAAAAAACTTTAAAATATTTTTTTGGAGGAAATACATGACTTGGCTTATTTCAGAGTATTTCAGCCACACATCAACAGGGTTTGAATTAATATTGAACAAGGGGGCACATAGACATCCTCCAGAAAAGTAGGGTAGGGTTGTCTCACAATAAAAACGGTGAAATGACACACATAACCATACTTGGAGGAGAGTAGGGTTGTCTTACAATGCAAACGGTGAAATGACACACATAACCATACTTGGAGGAGAGTAGGGTAGGGTTGTCTCACAATACAAACAGTGAAATGACACACATATAACCATACTTGGAGGAGAGTAGGGTTGTCTTACAATGCAAACGGTGAAATGACACACATAACCATACTTGGAGGAGAGTAGGGTAGGGTTGTCTCACAATACAGTGAAATGACACACATATAACCATACTTGGAGGAGAGTAGGGTTGTCTTACAATGCAAACGGTGAAATGACACACATATAACCATACTTGGAGGAGAGTAGGGTAGGGTTGTCTCACAATACAAACGGTGAAATGACACACATATAACCATACTTGGAGGAGAGTAGGGTTGTCTCACAATACAAACGGTGAAATGACACACATATAACCATACTTGGAGGAGAGTAGGGTAGGGTTGCCTCACAATACAAACGGTGAAATGACACACATATAACCATACTTGGAGGAGAGTAGGGTAGGGTTGTCTCACAATACAAACAGTGAAATGACACACATATAACCATACTTGGAGGAGAGTAGGGCTGTCTTACAATACAAACAGTGAAATGACACACATATAACCATACTTGGAGGAGAGTAGGGTAGGGTTGTCTCACAATACAAACGGTGAAATGACACACATATAACCATACTTGGAGGAGAGTAGGGTTTTCTTACAATACAAACGGTGAAATGACACACATAACCATACTTGGAGGAGTAGGGTAGGGTTGTCTCACAATACAAACAGTGAAATGACACATAACCATACTTGGAGGAGAGTAGGGTTGTCTTACAATACAAACGGTGAAATGACACACATAACCATACTTGGAGGAGTAGGGTAGGGTTGTCTCACAATACAAACGGTGAAATGACACACATATAACCATACTTGGAGGAGAGTAGGGTTTTCTTACAATACGAACGGTGAAATGACACACATATAACCATACTTGGAGGAGTAGGGTAGGGTTGTCTCACAATACAAACGGTGAAATGACACACATATAACCATACTTGGAGGAGAGTAGGGTAGGGTTGTCTCACAATACAAACGGTGAAATGACACACATACTTGGAGAAAAGTAGGGGGCACTCATGGTATGCTGGTTAATAAAAGAGAGCATGTACAAATGTTATATGCTTATACATGCTTATACATTGATCAAGAATAATAATAATGGATATTAGTAACACAATAATACACATACCTGTGCTCAAGAACTGTATTCCGGACAAGAGGAGATTCTGTGCAACAACGGCATTCCTCCAAAACCAGGCACTGACACCTGCATTGAAAGGCATTGTCACTTGTGTATTGTGTCAACATAATGCAAACAATGCACTACAACTAGGTAAAAGGGATAAATGAGTGCTGGGTAAGTGATTAGTACAGTGCAGTGTTCATATCAGCTGTACCCTTTCACTGCAATGTTTACATCAGCTGTACCCTTTCACAGCAGTTTTTTTTTAAAGGAACCCATATTGGCATACTGCAGTGAAAGGGTACGGCTGATAAGAAGACTGCAGTGAAAGGGTACGGCTGATAAGAAGACTGCAGTGAAAGGGTACGGCTGATATGAACACTGCAGTGAAAGGGTACGGCTGATACGGACATTGCAGTGAAAGGGTACTGCATGAAGGGAACTATTCTGAAGGTTCACTAAATTTATAATTCGTTTAATGGCCATTTGTAGCACTTTATTTGTAAATGGAGGAAGTTCTTTATTTATAACCTATAGTATATAGGTTCATCACATTCAAATAAACTGACAGTAGCAGGTAACACAGATTTCAAGTCTCTTGGATATACTAATACGGTTTAATATCTGATTTCTTTTCAAACTAATCCAAATCTCTTTATCCATACTTAGGCCTGGAGACCACAGATGATGTTATACTGATATGAGTTACATCATGCAAGCAATCAAATTATGAATGTTTTTCATGTGAAAATATATTGATATAAAGGAGGGCTTTGCTACTTCCTGCACTCAATTACAATGACGGGGTTGCAAAATAAGCGTCACATTATTGACATTGTTTCATTCAAGGCAGGCCATTGCTAATCAGCCATTGCACGAAAACACCTAATTTGTGTATGTGTGTGTTACGCACTGTTGTGAAAATGTAGTTGAGGGGAGGGGGATTGAAAATGCTGCTTGAATCCTAGGCTATATGTTGTGGATCATCTTGAATCAAGGGTAGAACATTTATCCATCATTTCTCAGCTCGTCACATGCTCAGTCGCCAGTTAGCCTAGATGCCACAAATATGACAACTCCACTGCAGCCTGACACTCACCAGCTTGTGTTGTTCTGTTGATTTTCAGTCTCATTTCTGTAAACACTAGTTGTCTTCAGTACATCCTGGCAACGCATCAGCTCATACTGGTAAGGTTGGACAACTTGAATGGTTCTGGCATGCTGCTCCCCACACTCCATTGTATCACCTACTGATGTCATAAGCCCAGTTGGCTCCTTCCAGAGTGTTTTCTTCCATTTCCGGAATATCGAACTTTCGATCAGTAATGTGATGAACTGATCGATCACCAAGGGAAATAGCAGATGGCATTTCGTCCACCATAGATGATACTAATAAGTCATGCGTACTTAATATTTGGAGTTTATCCTCACTTTAAACTGTCATGGGCTGCACTGATAACAGACTGACTGAAATCAATAAATGACTGAAGCCAAACAAAAATTCCACGGGCTCAGTGACAACCGAGTGACTGAATTCCTCACCGGCTGAAACGAAAACTGGTAGATCGAGGCCGGTAATATGATGACTGATTGCAGTGGACATGTCATACTCCCTCCCTCCCCAAAAAGTGGAAAACCAATTAAAACTGTACAATTTGATGCATCTGAAATATGGGTTAAATATTTTCTATATGAAGAAAAAATGAACAAAAGAAAAAAAACCTTTTATAACTTTAGTGTTGCATTGCTTCTAAAATCCATGAGTTCTGATCTTAATTTTATTCTCTTAGTTTGTGCTCTATCTCATAGTTCTGGGCTGGAAGATTAGTGCATCTGTACTGCATCTATTCAAAGCTCTGGTGTGGGAGATCAGTGCATCTGTACTGCTTTCATTCAAAGCTATGGGCTGGGAGATCAGTGCATCTTTACTGTATTTCCATGCCCTTTGGCCTACTGTGCAGGTTGTTTGTAATGATTGGCCATAAGGTAGCACGGCAAAACAAGGAAACAAACCAGAAATGTGTCTGTGTTTGAGAAGGAATAGCTGAAACCACAGCGATGTGTTTGTGTTGGCAGAAAGTACAAATGAAGCATATGGTCATCACCTTGTGTTGGTTGATGGAACTGTCTTGAAATCTCACTGGTCCACATAGCCTGGGCATCGCTTATAAAAGAAAACGTTCCCTTTTTTCTCCACTTGCTTTAACACACTGTTTAGTCATACCCAAAACATTGCACCTTCCTTTGCATTTGACGATAGCAGGATCAGAAACCATGAAAAAACTCTTACAAAGAACTTTTCCATAACTGGTAGGAATCTGTGAGAAAGTGCTGCCCGGATCTGAGAATACAGTCTGGGAGCGGCAACATGGCTTCAGGTTCTCAGTCACAGCATCTTTATTTGGCCGGCGATTAAAAAGAAAACTGTAGTAACTATTGCTGAAAGCATGGAAGTAAACAGGACTATGAAGTTTAGCGGATATTACTGCTGTGATAAATTATTTCAATCGCAAGACAGTGTTTCTGTGGTGCTTAGTTATAAGACATGTGGCCGTCTAAAGCAAAACCAGTCCCATTATGATCGTTTCTGGAAAGGTGATTTACAAACACATCTCACAAACATATGCATGGATGCATACACATACATGCATGCACATGCACCCCCTACCCCCCAAGCACCCACACACACTTTCCAAATGAAGTGCATGCTAGCATGAAAATATAGAACTTAAAAAAAAGCCACAAAACGTCTTCTGCTTCATAGCTCTCACCACTTCTCTACGTTCACAGTCTACACACGCTCAAACATATTCATATACATATACACATGTAAACATTGCATGCATGTGTACAAAATGTGTGTGCACACACACACAAGAAAAAACACCTCAGGTGTGCACATACAGCGGGGTATGCCCAGACATTTACAAAAGTCACTGTCCTACCTTCTGAGCATAAGAAAGGCAGACGCTGAAGTCGTGATACACAACTGGTATCCTGTCCTTTGTCAGCAAAACGTCAAACTCCACAAAGTCTGCACCCTGCACACAATGCCCAGTCTGTACATCAGGTGATAAGCTTGTAGACAGAAAAAGGCCAACTCTTGGGGTGGAAAAGTCCACCACATGCACAGAAATGGCTGATCTCAACCATACAGCCTCTTCTAAACTAATGCAAAGATGCCTTTTTATGGTTCCAGTGTAGGCACTCCTCGTGAAGTATTTCTGTTTTGTCTCTCGGGTCCTAGACCTTAAAGTGCAGCATATCCCTTCCTGTTTATGTTTTTAAAATGAAAGCATTTTACAGTCTCCGCATGCCACACACATCTTGTTTAGTCTTCTTCCATATAACTTGAATTTGTTTTCAATAGTACTAGTTTTCAAGGTGCAGCACAAATATTTTTCAGATTATTCAAATAGTTTTAAACTAAACAGACAAAACATACAGATCCCCCCAACCCCCACTCCATAATGTAATGAAAACTCTCAGGCCAATACATGAATTACGTCTGCCTGCAGCTGATTGTTATAAAAGAAAACACTAGACCACTTCTCAACCTCTTCAGATCAAAAAACCTTTTTCTTTTAAAAGTTGCACACTAATTAAATTTCGACAGAAAACTCTCCCTTACAAAAAGTATGAACTTCATTTATACAACATTTAAAATAGAAAATTCAAAATAATAATACCATCCACCTAAATTATTCTAAAAATTTAGTTTGTGAGTTTACTGGACTTTAAAAATATACTGTTCAAAAGATTTTAAAGACCAACTGCATTTTGGCAGGCAGGTCACAGATGTGTGTAATTTGTAAGAACACAACATCTGACACAAAACCTCTGGATCCACCTTTGTTTCATGCTGCAACAGTGAACGTCAGCATACATGGAAATCAGTGCTGAAGAAAATATGTGCACACCACAGGAGGTAGTCAAAAGTGTACCCAAGATACCAAGATGTCTGCAAATCAAATGCCTGCAAGTGACAAAGAAAAACTGGACGGTTGAAAAATATGCAATGCAAATGTTAACCCTGTGTAATGTGAACACAACTCAGCCACTGTTGATGACTGGGTGGCTTCAGGAAGGCATCTGGGCACAGGAACATAGTTGCTGAGCGGGAGTAGTTCTGTAGTTTGCTGTTCTGTTGACTTTCCGGGCTAGAACACCTGCTTCCAACACTCAGTGGGCACTGTGCGCAGCCACCAATGTCACCATCAGCAACCAGATGATTAGGAACTGGCTGCTTGAGGCTAACCTGCATTCAAGACGTCTCCCAGTGCAACCTGTCCTGATGCCGGCTCATCATGTGCAGCAAGCCTGAGCCTGACATTATATGGCTTACGACAGACAGATCAGCTGTGGACCAGAGTTCTCTTTACTCACGAATCCTGCTTTGGCAGATTGTTTCACAATGCCAGAATCTGCAGTGAGGCAACAGGGTGAACATTATCATGATGCCATTGTGAGGGAGCATGAACCATTTTGGGATCCATTCATCATGGTTTGGGGAGGAACGAGCATGGCCTACAGAACACGCTGCACCCGGTGCACGGTAACCTTACCGGGTTGGTCTATAGGAGTGCCTGCTACCTCTTACTGCTGGAGCTGCGGGCAATGGGACCAGGTGTCATTCTCCAGGCTGACAAAGCCAGGCCAGATGGGCTCAGATTGTCGCCGTCTTCCTGCAGCAGCAAGTGGACTCGCATGGACTGGCCAGCAAATTTACCAACATTAACCCAATCAAGTACCTGTGGGATGTGCTGGCCCATCCCCTGCGTGCAAACCACCGACCACCAGCTGACATTAACCAGTTGCTCCTTTTACTTTGGCAGGAGTGACAAGTGGTCCCTCAAATGACTCTGGGGACATTGGCTCAGTCCATGTGACAGGGCTGACAGCCTTGTTTGCATGAAGGCCAATGGAAGGCACATACGTTTTTGAGATTATCTGTGTTGCACCTGCTCCGACCTTTGTATTTGTGGCCTCTCTCCTTTATGGTGGGAAATCTTGCTGTTGCAATGAAAATAGCCCATTAAATCTGTTGTTGCTGATTAACACAATGCTACCTGACCGTTCGTAGCTCGAACCGTCCTGGTGGACTGGGCATTTTTAGCCTTTTTTCAAAAATTCATTAAAAATCCCCCAAAACAATAAAAACGTTATTTAAACTTGTTTTAAACATTAATAAATAAAGAAAACTCATTTCTTACCGTGTTTCTTGGACCTTGTTCCATAATTTTGTAAATCCTTTGATGGAAACACAACTGAAGTTGAAGTAATCAAAAAGTCCTCGCCATTCCTTATACACAGTATGTTCTTTACTGTTTACAACACATGCTCGCACGTTTTTCTCTTCATAATCACTTTCTTGGGTCTTTTAGGCACAAATACTCTTGTCTTCATCCAATTTATCACAGTAAATTTGCAAAACAATGTCATTTTTGTCTTTAGCGTGTAGTTTGAAGAGTAAATATAGCATTTCTCAAGTGACAGAACACATGTGAATACTCGCTTCAATTTATTGGCAGAAACCAGTCTCATTGTCAGTTTAAACACAGGAAAAGGGAAGCAACTCGTGAAGAAATGATTCAGCTTTCGATTGCAAGAGTTCTTTCCCTTAAGCGATTAGCGAATAAGTTTTGAAAAATCATAATTCACACGGGCGGTCCGTTTTCCGTACGGCTTCATAGCCTTGCCAATGCCGCGGGCGGTCTGGTCTCCTTTAGGCGTCATTGAATAAATGAGGTATATGTACCCTTCAGCTTTATTGTGACTACTGGTTTGTGTTTAGGCATCACACAGCACATGCAGTTTGCACTGGTCTTTCAATTCTTTTGAGCAGCAAGTAACTGAAGCATCATGTTAGAAATAAAAAGTCCCAATAAGAATAAATTAGGGGGGTGTAAACCTATTGACAATGTTCAAAAAGGCTATCATGAACTATTTTTCACATCCACTAGTTCTAGCATTTGCTATCTTATTACCTAAAGATATATTTCCAGACTTTTTTTTAAACTGCTAAAGATCTTCTTTTGGAACAATGCACTCCTATCTTAAGCAGAAAAATCACTTGAGCCGGTGGTAAGAGTTTTTTTGTCTTGAAGTTAATTAAAGAGATATTGCTGTAAAGAAAATGAGCTATTTAAACTATTTAAACTCATCAGTTTCATTTAGACTGCTAAAGTTTACTGTATGTTTTCTGTTAAATCCTTGCTTCTGTTTTATACTTGATGTATGATGTGCGGTGTCTGAGCACATGCCCTGCAACAGAGCTTGAGATAGGATTTGAAGGAGTTAAAAGGAACACCAATCTGTCACTCACATTGCTTGCTGCTGTCAGCATAGAGAAGATGGTGTTCTCACGGAGATTTGATACCCTGAAAACAGACAGGACCTGGCATACTTTACAGATGCTTCTTTCTTCAGAGACAATGGAAATGACTTTTTGTATGCCCTATAAATATAATTTTTCATATAACTTCTACTTAGTGCCAATTACCATAAATGTATAATCATGAAAAATGTTTCAGTTTCAAGCTAAAGTAAAGTAACAAGTGAACCTAGGCATTACAGTCTACATGACAGAACGTGCTAACTCTCAATCGGCTAAGATTACTAGAAATGTGATTGAGCATTTCGATTCTGAAGCCCTCTTAATATTGAAGCAAAGGAAAATGCTATCATTGGTAGAAAATATGATTTAATAATAATAATTAGTTTACTTTTTCTGGTTTGCAACTGATGCTGTCTACAGTGGAAACCACTTACGATGAGATCTGTTATCACGAGATGTTGGCTAGCCCCTCTATTTGTCACTATATACATCTTACTGCAAGTAGGAATATAACGATAAATTGGATATAAATGCAAATTTCTTATCTAAATTTGTGTTTCTTTAGCAATACTTACCATGACCCAAAGTGCTATATTCTCAATTAGCGATCCCAAAAACGCACCTTCCAAACAAAAACAACCCACATAGCAACCCTGGCAAGGCCCCTACGCGCATGCGCACAGCACAAGCCACCCTTGCGCACAGCTCACTGACAGGGCCAAGCTGACTTTCTCAAGCCAGAAAACCCCATCAGCGGGGAGGAGGGTGGGTCTTTGATGGGTCATGGTAAGTATTGGTAAAGAAACACAAATTTAGATAAGAAATTTGCATTTTCTTGTCACAATACTATACCATGACCCAAAGTGCTGATTCAGCACAAAAAGGAGGTGGGTGATGCCACCTTAAACTTACCAGGGTGAGGAGGACGGAGACGACAGAGGTGAAGGAGAAAACTGACGCCTACACCCTAAGTACGTCCTCCTGGCACAAAGACAGATCCTGAAGGAGGATCATCCAAGCGCCTGCAGACCACCCACTGAGCTTCTAGGGGCGATTGCACAGCAGAAGCTAGGAGGTTGGTCCACGCCTGACCATCCTGTAAGCAAACAATTGCTAGGAGGGTTCTGCCAGACCCACCTGTCAGTAGGAGGTGTAGGAAGTACACCCTACAAAAGGGGGGACAGAAGGCGAGCGAAAGGGCGATCAACTCTCTTGCAGTCAAAAAAGTGCAGGAGAGGCATCTCTGAGGGACGAAACGCTAGAGACGCATCTGTTAGCAGCCAAACTCTGTCCAGATCACTGACAAGGGTAGGATCGTGGACCGGGGCCCGAGTGACTGTCAGGCAGGCGACAAGGGCTGCAGCCCTGCTCACCTTCCAACTGAGACTTGGCAAAAGAACCATCGAGCTGGAAGGGGTGGGGAACCCGTTCCACTGTGGCCCACTGCAAAGAGGAGGCCACGGCCAAGGCCAGAGCCACCCGTGTACTTCTGGCAGGAAAGACAGAAGGAACAGGTGGAGTGTGTTAGGGCAGCTGCTGATGGCCATAGGCACCTCGACCCCAGGGGGGAGAGTGCCAAGGCCATCCCTGGAAGACTTGGTGTCAGGCATGGGTTAAATGCAGCTGACACTGGCCCGCCGGAAGAGTGCTTGCAAGATTCCTGGCAGGACAGCAAGCCCTCAAACTGACACTTCCTCAGAGCAGAGGAAAACACACAAGGCCGCACCTAGTACCTAGTAATGGAGGGCCATACAAGGAGGGTGGTGTGGGCGGACCCAGGTGCAAGGTGATGGACAGAAGCCAATAGGACAGTTCTATCCATCACTCATGGTACCAGTGTGGGAA
>SMGT01000017.1:168481-179374 GCA_004794575.1 Lanistes nyassanus | reverse complement strand
TGTTGGTGGTTGGTGGGTCAAGGAAATTACCCCAAAGACTCTAGGCGTGATCCATCCACGACCCTCTTGCTTTAAGCCTTTAATCTCCTTGTTTAAGCTGCCATCCAGCTCGCTTGCGTAATCACCGAGTCAGGTGAGCGTGTGTTAGGTGTCAGAGGTCCCTGGTCGCACCTCTAGTCAGGGTGCTGGCTCTAGAGCAAGGGGCAAGGTGTTGCTGACCCTGGGCCACAGCTGGGAGTCAGGTATGGTTAGTCAGGTAGAGGGAGATTACGCATCAAAAGGAAACTGTTAGTGTGTGGTGTCAGCCACCAAGGGCCTTTTGGTAGTCAGGAGGTGCGAACTGCCCTGAGCAGGGATAAGCCATGTCCACTTGGTGTCCACTTAGGGGCGGGTTTTTGTAGTTAAAGCGGGCGTGTGATGCTTCTGCTGTCTCTGTCCTGATTGACTGATGTATGTAACTATCTCGATGACCACATGTGTGAATGCAGTAATGTACAAATGGAAGGTTAGAATAAAAGGACTGGTTTAGAATGCCAAGTCATCTTTTGCCAAATCTGACTGTGGAAGATGGGCACATCTTTTGCCAAAACTCCTTAGAAAACTTTTGCCAAACCTCCTATGAGAGATCTTCTGCAAAGTCTTCTGATGGAGATTTCCTATTAAGAGACATGTCTTGCAGTGAAGAACCAAGTGTGCCCCGTTCTACTGGACTTGTGTGAAGTCTGGTATCAGCGGCACGTGTCTTGAGCAAGCCAGTGCCACCATGCAAAGAAATCTGTGAAGGCCCTGGATCCTTCAAGACTGGTGTGGGACTCTGGGCACGTTCCTCTGCAGTGGAGAATCTCTACGCTAACCAGGCAGGAGGAGGAACCGCAGAACGTAAAGTAGGAGGCTTAGGGACAGCGGACAGAGTTTGAAGCTCAACCGAGAAGAATTGCGAAGCGAGGTGGTTGTTGTGACTTCAGTGAGAGCACCTGCATCTTTCAATAAACTGTGTCCAGAGGTAGAAGGACATGAAGGGGAGATCAGCAATATGAGTCTGGTTCTAGCAAGGAGCAGCCAAGAGGACTTTCTAACATCAGTCTTCCAGGACAACAGAGAGGGGCGCCCCCTTTATGAGAACAGATTTCTGTGTATTGTGCGAACTGTACAACTACCAGGTGAAAGTGTTGTGTGTTCTACATGTAGTCATGGTGTGCATTCATTGGAAACAGGTATGTGTGTCTTCATTGGTATGATAGTAAAGCAAGTGATGGCAGGAAACGCATGTTAATTAACCAGAAAGAAAGTCGCGATCATCTGCCTTTAAAAAGCCTAGATTATTATTCATTCTGTAACTACTCACTATCTGTAAATAATATTCTATTTTCTTTCACTGTATTACTGTACATGATCAGCATCCTTGTCAGCAAAGTGATTTTTATTTGTTATTTGTTATCTCTGTATCTGTGTCATCCCGAAGAAGGGGCCATGCTCTGAGATGTTGACTTGTTGTCCAACTGATTTCTCGTTTGGCCAAGTTCCTTTTGTTGTAGCTGTATTACCCCAAGCCGCAGTCACCTGTTCCTTTCCTCTATAACGTTTTTATCAATATTGGTTTTTGTTATATGCAGCTTCAATTTTTTCAGGTGTGAAGAATAGCTTCATAGAAATTGAAGAGAAGATCTCAAAGGAAAATCTGTTCAGGAAGTGAGAAGGTCTGGTGTCCGTCTATATAGTTATGACTTAGAAAAAAGTCAGTTTCTGTATCTTGACAAAGAAATAAGCTGGCATGGATTGCCTCAACTAAAAAGCCTCCAAAAAGGAGGTCATTGTCAATGGAAGATGGCTGAATGTCCAAAAATGTGGTCACTGTTATAGCATCAGGTAACTGAAGGTGTGCAGTACACAGACAACTTAAGTGTACATGTATAATAATAACAACAGTTTTTAAGATTTCCATGATCATGATGTGATATTACATGTCTTATGGTCCGATTCATTTATGATAATGCTGTTTCAGGGGAGACAATATTATATTTTGGGATTTTAGAAATTTGAAGCTCTGTGTTTAAACTAAATAATAGACCATAATTTGGAAAGTGAAAATATTGGTAGCAAAAAAAAAAACCCAAATCCCCCCATAAAAAACCCTACCTTAGCTAATTACTTCTATCAAGTCAAAAAAACTGACATGTTATCAGTATTACATTAAGTGCAAAACATCCTGTCGCTGTTATCCTTCCATTTAACATGGATTCTCTGTATGCACACGTTGTGCACCGAGGGCTAGCTGTGTGAAGAATAGCGCCGTTATAAAGAAAGGGATGGCAGATCTTTTCTGAGGATCTGCCAAGTTCCTTTCTTTCGGCCCTCTCTTTGCTACGTGTTTGGGTACAGTAAGCTCCCTTGGGCACATGCGTCTGCATACGGCTATGTTTGAGCGCTGCCAGTATCTTTGTTGGAGTTATCTTTCATTTAGACATTTCTAAAATTAATGAAGTGACAAACGTAAATAAAGAAAGAATGAAATGACAAAAAGAACAAGGTGCCACCAGCGTACTCAAGACTTTGTTTCTTCTTTCTAGAGGCAAGTGTAATGTAAAGATACAAGATACTGTCAGTCCCTAGCAATGTCTCTTCATTCAGCCAAAAGTACCCAGCCATGGGACGAGTACAATTAAAGGACAACCACCAACTTTCACTTTAGTGAGGCCCACAACTAAAGAGTACAAGAAATGGAAGAACAATTTTAAACACTTGGAAAACTATTTGGATGACCCCAAACAGTAGAGTGGAAAAAGAAATAACTCTACAGACATTACCTATCACTTCTCCAATAGGTTTGTGGTTCAAGCCAATGATGGGAAGTTTCTTTGTGAATAAAGACAGACCATCTTTAGATGGCAGCAAATGAGATGTCCCCACAAGCCTGGGTGCTGCATCCTTCAAGTGGAGGTAGAAATTCAGCTGAAATCCCTGAAATAAAATTACACTTATCAGTATGATGACCAGTAGCAAGTTATTGGATGCTTAACATCCCACTGCAAACTGGGTGCATATCAGGACGGAGGACTGGGGTGGTGGTGGTGGGGGGAGAGACTGGGGTCCTATTGAAAGAACCACCAGACTGATAGCTACAGTAAGATGGTCAGTGCGGACAGGCAGCTTGATGTGCTCCAAATGGAGTCTGCACAATGTATAACTCCTTGGCCACACCAGGATTCGAACCAGCAACCTTCTACCCATTAGTCCGCAGCTCTACCAACTGAGCTATCAAGGCCAAAAATGATGATCAGTAGCAGGAGCACGGAAATTCTGTACATCTGTAGAAATGACTGCATGGCTGAGAGCTGAGACCTGGCAGAACCACGGATAACCAATCCCCTGTTAATCTTGCTTCCTCACACCCTGAATCTGATTTGTTCATATCTTCTTTAAGTTTAGTTTAAGCAGCCTTTATATTAATGGTTTTCTGAGGGATGTAACTTGTATCCTTTTCACATGCATAAGCATGCCCACAAAAGGGATGAGGCAAAAAAGCAGGTCAAGGGTCTTTTACTCCTTTACATACATAAAACTGTCCGTAAATTTCAGCACCCAAGGATCTCAATTTCCTTCACACACTTTAATCTGAACATACAGTAGAACCTCTGTTTTACAACACTGCAAAGACTTCAAAAATGAAGTCGTAAAAGGAAGGGGTACAAAAGACAAAGAGAAGTTCCACTCATTTAAAGTTTTAACACTGACTGATGGCCATGTTTAAGAGGGACTTTACTGTGTGACCAGCGTTTTTGGGGGCACGTTTAAAACATTGTAAAAAAATAAACGTATTGCCTAGAAGGGTAAAACAAACTGATTTTGAAGACTAAAACATACTGAAATGATCTGTATTACATTGGGCTTTGCTGCCTTGTACAAGTTAGGTAAAATCCAGCAGCAACAGGGCAAGTGAAAATCCATGCGAGCCAAACTTCGCGCCGCCATCTCTGAGATGTCGTGTGACTAGCCGAGAGGGATTATGGGTTCACCTTTGTTTTCCGCAGAGAAAACCATGATTCATGGTCAAAGGGAAACAACCCTATATGGATGACTAACTGAGCCACTGATTAGACACATTTGTTTCCCTTTGATGACTTCTGCAAAGAATGTTTGAATTTTGAAAGTGTGGATTGCTGCACAATGACCCTGGCTGGCCAAGGACGATACGGATGGGGCGAACTCCAATGCCCTTGGCAGTCAATGTGTTAATACAATGACCCCACAGGGACCCGCAGGGCTAAGCAACCCCAGAGGCCGCATAGATTTACACATTTAAAAAAAATACCGCTTAAAAACTACCACACTCACAGTAATATATTTTACATATTTAGAAAGATCTATTCTTTGGCATCACAATGGAAACAATACTTTTAGTTAGAAATATTAAATACTACTTACTATTTGGTGCCAAATATAGTCACTTTTTGCACACACAACAAACGATAGCCATTGTGAACAACGGAAGTAGACCTGGCCAGCAGCTACACTAAACTTCGTTTGGCAAACCGAAACTGTTTCTGAAACTCATTTAAACAGTGCAAGGGAAACAAGCGATGATAGAGCTTTAGAATGATATAAAGTTTAGCTCCCTTACACTGTTAAATGCGTCGCTGCAAATTTTTTAATTCGTCGTAAGTCTGCCAACACCGCGGACTTGCAGGTCATTTAGGTCGTCACAAGTTAGCCAAACCCTCGGGGTCAATGAGTTAATGCATAAACAGATTTAAAACAAATTCAAGAAAAAGAAATGTCACGATGGTGGTTTCAAGCAATGCACACACTTACTGTGGCTGCTGTGGTTTCAGGAAATCCAGGACGGTCTGCCGTTTCTTTGTTCTTGGTCCAAGACATTCATTCTGTCTTCTAAAGACAGTGGCTTTTGGTTTGTTTTTCTTAAGAATATGCATGTGGTAATAAAGTATGACAATGATTGGGGGCAGATGCGAGACCAATGAGAATTTATGAAAATGGCAGCTGAAATCCTTACAAGCACAGCTGATTCAATTTCTGAAGAAAAAAACCCACACAAACCAGTCACTGCCTGTTGTGCACATTTAAGCAACAGCTTCTGCACCATTACAAGCCAGTAGTGCACATTTAATTGACGACATGCGGGAATTCCTGATTCTTCCCTTAGATTTGTTAAAGAGAAGAAAGTGTGTTTAATGGGATCCTTAGGCATTGCTGTTTATGACGTTTCCCTTTGATCATGAATAAAAGCTGGCTTAAAGAAACATGTGGGGTTTGGAACATAAGGCATGTTTTGTGCAATCTGTATCTCAGTTAGCCCATTGCTGCTGGATTTTGACTAAACTTGACTAGACAGAAAAGACTAAGGTAATAAAGATTTTATTCAAAATACATGTACATTTAAACATCACCTTGTTTCTTGTTTGTAGCACTTACAGTTACTGGCAATTTTTTTCAGCGTACATTAAATATGCCAGCATGTAAGGGCTGTTAAGTCCTGCAAACGGTCTTTGAACGGTTTTCATTCTGTCTTCTAAGGACAGTGGCTTTCATTTTGTAGAATTTGCTTGTGCAGTGATTATGAAGTCTGACAACAATCAGTGGCAGTTGAAAGACCGACAAGATTATGACGATGGGCATGATAATCCTCACGAGAATGTTTTTCGAATAATAATAAAAGAACACAAGCATAAGTCATAAAATCTCTGTCGCATATTTAGCAATTAAATCTTGGTCCAGTTCCCTTGTTTTAAATTTTAAGAAAGAGGTTTCCTCCAAGTGGCAGTCACCTGTTTTTCTTGTAAATCTTGTAAAACTGAGTCAAGCAGTGAAAACCATACTTCAGCAAGCACAGAAACAAGCACAGGTCGTTGAATTCAGCAAAAGGCAGACCGTAAACTTGGTAAGGGAGGGGGTTGTAAATGGGATGACTTTTATATAGTAGAATGTGTCTGTCACAAGACCTGAGGCTCAAGAAAGAGGAGTAGCTGTAAATGGGAAGTTGATAAAAAAAAGAGGTTCTACTGTATCACTTTATCAGTGCCTTGTTTCAGACTCAAACTTGTAATTGGCCACAAAAGCTGGTATGGTAAATACTATGTAACTTTGGAGATAAAAAAAACTTTTAAAAATGTCCCCCAATGCTGAAACAAACTTCTGACAGCAGTAAGCGTTTAGCATTGCTGGGCGATTAGCACATACCATAGGGGAGATATGTATCCCAGTCAAAAGAGTGCTCGATACTCAAGATCAGTGTACAACTAGCGCACTAACACTTCAGGTAGGCTACAACATAATCTGCTGTTAAATTATAGCTGGTCTAGCCTTGCCTTGTGAAAATCTCTTAGAAGAACAAAGCAAGTACATAGATTTAGTAAAGCTAGCCAGAATCATGGAAGGGGCAGGTTTGAAGGTGGAAGAGTTATTGTGACGGCAGGGATCGTATCCAATTTCCTTCTTGCTTACTAGCAAAATTCTTTTTTCCTTGGCTATGAATCACCAAGGATTGGCTTCTTTACTGTAACTATAAGAAGTCCTGCTGTGTAGAGGTCATGGCTTGACCTATAATTATCTGTCGCTGTGGTTAGGAACTGGCATGAGCGCCCAGGCTGGATCAGAAATCACTGCATCCTAGCCTTTTTTCTCGGTGTCTATAGTACAGAGATAATAAATGGGGGGGGGGGGACGAATCAGGACTCAGGAGGTCTACTTTCTTAGCATATCTGTTCATTGGGGGGGGGGGTCGACTGTTTTCTGGGGGGGGGTATTTCTATTAAAAAATGGGGATGACCATCACCCGCAAAAAATAGGAAATCATCATCTTGGTGCCGTCTTGTGGCATGTCCTCTGTGTTATCTCTCCCCACACCATGTGAGTACTTACCACCTTTATATCATTCTGTCTGTCCTTTCACTTTGTCTATTTTTTTAATCAGTCTTGCTGAGGTTGACATTTTTCTGTTTTGTACTAGAAAAGTTATTTAAACTTGATTGCAAACGTCAATAAACAAAGAAAACTCATCTTACTTTGTTTCTTGGACCTTGTTCTATAATTGATAAATCCTTTGATGACAACATAACTAAAGTCGAAGTAATCAAAAAGTCCTCAAAATTCATAGCAATATTTCACTCGCTTGGAATTGTGGTCGGAAACGGGTTTAAACACAGTCTACGGGAAATAACTCATAAAGAAATGATTCAAATATAAGAGTTCTTTACCTTAGACCATAAGCCATTCTCTGCAAATAAATCGTCAAACAGTTCCTCAAGATGGCCCGACACGCGGCACACAGGACACCGCATGCTGTGCCAAGCCAGCGTGACTTTCAGTGTCATTAAGTTAACTCAAAAAGGTCTTGGGGTGTGGAAACATTTGGTTTTGTTGCATCTTACCACAGCGGGGCAATGTGGAGACTTTCTACAAATGTTTAACTCTTTGACACCGTACGAAAAAACGACAGCCCGCTCCATCGGCAATGCGTTTCCGCCTTACGGGCCAGATTAAGTCCGTTCGAATTATGATTTTTAAAATTTCATCTGCTAATCTTTTTAGGGAAAGAACTCTTACAATCGAAAGCTGAATCATTTCTTCACGAGTTGCTTCCCTTTTCTGTGTTTTAAACTGTCAGTGAGACCGGTTTTTGGCAACAGTTTAAAGCGAGTACTCACATGTGGTCTGTCACTTGAGAAATGCTAGATTTACTCTTCAAATTACACGTTAAAGAGGAAAATGACATTGTTTCGCAAATTTACTGTGATAAAGTGGATGAAGATAAGAGTATTTGTGCCTGAAAGACCCAAGAAAGTGATTACGAAGAGAAAAACGAGCGAGCACGTGTAGTAAAGAGTACCGAACAGACACTGAGACTGAATGGTGAGGACTTTTTGATTTCTTCAACTTCAGTTGTGTTTCCATCAAAGGATTTACAAAATTATGGAACAAGGTCCAAGAAACACGGTAAGAAATGAGTTTTCTTTATTTATTGTAGTTAGTTAGCAATTTTAAATAATGTTTTTATTGTTTTGGGGGATTTTTTTAATGAATTTTTGAAAAAAGGCTAAAAGTGCCCCAGCCCCCCGGGACCTACTCTAGGTAGGATTCTCCGTCACGATTAAGCCCAAAGTGGTTTGTCAACAAGGCATGTAACTGGTACTTCTCATAGCGGAATCATTTTTCTATCGAGTTCCTTCCCTTAGACCACACAATACATGACTTCTTCTGTTTAGAGATCACGCAATATTGTTTAGGAGTTAGCGAGACGATCACACCACCATTTTGCTGTGTTCACTTGCAGCCTTTTACACAGAATTCACACTGGATGGATTTCAGGTAGGAGACATTTTATTCTTTTTAAATTTCTCTTTCAGCCTCCATTGGATTTGTTTTTATCGGTGATAGATTTTGTTCTACATTTTTTATAAGATACGTAGAGACCACAGGGGAGGTCATGGTGGAAGAAACAGAGTAGGGATGTACAGTGCATACAGTGACTACATCTGACACCAAACAGTAAGGACTATTTTACATTTTTCCAGTATGATTCTAAATTATTTTCGTGTTCAAAAATTGATCTTTCAAAATATGTAGAGTACTGCACTTGTGGTAGTTTGCAAGCAGCATTTATTTCGATCATGCCAAAATCTGTGTGTCCCCCTGTGACCGCAGTGGCAGTAACAGTCTGAAAACCTAGGACACCTTTGAGTTAACCTTTTCCCTGTACAAATTTCCACATCCGGTGTACTTACAACATGCTGGTGATTGCCTCCTCGAGCGATAAATACTAGGTAGTCTCCCTTTTCATATATACAACCAAAGGCAGGCTGTAGTGCTGGTTTCTGGTCTGCTGAGTTTAGACTCTGTAGGACACACGACACAGACAGCAAAGCACGTTACTTTGCATGACAGCATACGAACAGCAATACACATCACACCATAAACAGTAATATCACAGTAAAGAAACTGGTTTGCACAGCACTCGAAAACCAACACATCCAACTCAGACCACATGTGTCAGATTGAAGAATACACCTGGCACAGCAAATAGACATCAATACGGTTGTAGGAAGATTTTCAGAAACAGGATTTTCCAGTGAATCAATGAATGGCTTGCTGAATGAACGATTCATTGATAGACAATTTTGCATGATTTTCCTATCAGACAACCGGCCAAAGGGACACATAAGCAACCACACGTGTGCTCACACACACACACACCACAAAGAACCACATTGTTATGGCCGTTTTGTAAGTTTATCTACTAACGGGGATTACAGAAGGGATATGCCACACCTAAGTGAGCTTAATTAGGATACTGCACAACTGCAGGCAAAGCTTGTAGCATGGCAGATGGCAAAAGTCATCTCTGATGAATGAGACATCTAAGGTACATCACTATGGGCGGATGAATGGGCAAAAATGGCTGGTGACGTTATCCCCCATCCCACAAAAAACAAAATTTCATTAAAAGTCACAGCATAAGACACTGACAGTCATAATATAACTGTTGAAAACAAATAACAACATGGATAATTTTAAGTCTTGGTGCTTCCTGCAACATGCACAATGCACATGTTCATCAACTACAAATAATGATTTAAAATGAGTTGGTGAATTGTCGTTATCAGATGACAGAAGTTTTGTCTGGCATTAAAATGGCAAGCTTTTTAAAAGATGGCTTTTCATCAACTCGAGAAAACAGTTGAACCAGTGGACCCGATAGGATTTTCCCCTCTATTATACTGTTAGGTAGTGACAAGAAATAGTTTGGCAAATGGAGCACTTGATTTCCAAGTTCAAATGTAAACAAAGTTTAGATTTTTCAAAAAGGTAGAACGGGGGGCAATGCCGGAGTGAGATGGATTATATGTGCTGCATCCCCCTCCCCAACATCCAAAGAACACCCAGAATTGTAAACAGGCATGTCATATAAAGATCACTCCGTGGTGACTTACCGTGAAATAAACAGCAGTCTGTGTACATATTGGAGGTCCCTCACAGCTGTCGTCAATGTTCTCTTCCATAGTGATGCCTGGTGAGCCCTGTTAAACAGCCACACAGATATATATTATTGCCAATGCTCCCTCCCACAGTGATGGTTGGTGAGCCCTGTTAGCCATACTAGCATGTATCACTGTCAGTATTCCTTCCCGAACTGTATGTCCCTCACACACATGTTTACACAAAGAAAAACTCTTCTTAAGAAAACGTTCTCCTACCATAAAAATCCCCCATCCTCACCACAACGACTACTTAAAAGCTCTAACTTCATTCTGGTACACTACAGCCACTATGTGCCATGTTCTACATCTGTTGGCAAGATGTTAAAGCAATCACATAATGAAAAAAATACCAGTCACTGCTTTGTAATACTAATTAAACATTTTTGGTATGCCATGTAAAATCTGCCAAGCTATACTTGCAGACCATGAAGAACAAAAGTATATGGGAATTAGATTTCTCTTCCTGGTTCATTATCAAAGGGAGAATAAGGCTGTGATAGATTGTTGCTTAAAAACAGAAAAAGTCTAGGCATATTAGACTACTGTTCCTGGTGTACAATTTGAAGATAATATAAGTCAGTATGAATGTGATTACCATTCCCGGTTCATAATCCAAAGGAAAGCACTGAATGCTGTATATCTCTTCTTTGTGCTTGGGTTTCCACATCTGGATAGGGTTGCTATGGAAGCGAACTTGTATGGCTATCTGATGCTGCAGCCAGCCATTGCTAATGGTGGTAGTGCCATCTGGAATCGACACAGGAAAACAGTTTGCCTTTGTTTGGATCTGGGAAAGTGGGAACACCAATCAACTTAGGCCTTTTGAAGGGAGGGTATGAGCCAGCTATGCACTGAAGCATCAATCAGACTGATAGCTGCAGTAAGATGGCCAGTGCAGGGG
>SMGT01000017.1:125373-141160 GCA_004794575.1 Lanistes nyassanus | reverse complement strand
CATGTTCACTATCTTGTTCATGATGTGTACACTACTATCTACCTTATTCATCACATGTTCACTGTCTTGTTCATGATGTGTACACTACTATCTACCTTATTCATGACGTCCCAAAAAGTTTCGGACAAACTGCAAACCTGAAACCACGCTCACTTAAACACAGGATATCATCGATATTAATGATAATAATCTCTTCCGATTTTAAAGGAATGAGTGAATGTGTGAATATGTGAATGTTTATTTGTAATACCCTTAAAACCTCAACACCTACATCCACTTACTATCCAAGCAGTCACACTAAGATGCAAACAACAAACAAACAAACTCTCTCTTCACACACACACACACACGTACTGCCCGGGGCCATCGGCATGAGCACACCAGACAATGTTTACTATTTCGATGGTTGTGCACAGCGGCTCACGAACTCTGATGTTACTGTGCTGTAAACCTAATTTCATATTTTCAAGCTATGTATGTTTCTAGAGTGCTGGTCACACACACATAAGCAAATATTCTGTCTGCTGCGCGCATATCGTTCCTCATCATCTTAATATTCGCTCTTTACCGTCAAAATAATCAAGCGCGAACGTCTACAGCTCCGACATTTCTGATTGCCAGTGTCAAAGCGGAAGTGCCGAGACAGGTGATCCGGATGGCTTCACTTTTCTCCCCCAGCAAGGTCAGCGTGAGGTGGAGATCTTCAAGGTGAAGGTCATGACCTGGCGCCTGCGATCAGCAGAGGCCCTGCAGTATCTCCTGCATCACTGTGATGATCTGAATCACATCGCCGACAGACGGCGGGCGGCCTCCCTGCTGCACATAGCCGCCCGTTACGACCTCGCTGACGTCATAGAAATCCTTATCGACGTGGGACAAGAACGAGAGAAGAACGAATCTGAATGTGAAGACAAAGAAGGCGATCCCAAAACCTGTATTGAAACATCAGCAGCTACGAAAGACTCGAACGAGCTGGAAAGACAGATGGCAGAAGTGAGCGACCGACAAGGAGGAAAACAGTCGGAAGGCGACAGCAACGTGTCTACCGGGGAAACATCGAAATCTTTCCTGCACGTACGGCTGACGGGGGCGAGAAAACGGGGGGATGGCACAGGCACAGCTTCACGGGGCCCGGCGGACCACTCACAGGGGAGCGCCCCTTCTTCAGAGGCGCGGCCCGGTGGGGTGTTCTGTAGGTCAGTGCCACACGAGGCGGCCAAGTCGTTAGGCCCCACAGGTCGTGACGGATGTGACATCAGCGCCAGTCTGCAGAAAGGCTGCGGCGCTCTGGATCTAGAGGTGCGTAACGGTACTCTCAAGAGCCCCCTGGCGGTGGCCGTGGACCGAGGTGCCATTAACGCGGCGCTGTGCCTTCTCAAGCACGGCGCCTGCTGCTCCGCAGTGGACTTCTACGGACGGTCTATTTTGCATTTCCTGTGCGAACGAAATGCGACCTTTGACACTGTGCTGTGTGACGTGCTGTCACGTGGTACTGACGTCAACAGGGCGGACAATGGCGGTAACACTCCACTGCACACTGCAGCTTTCATGGCTAGTGTGCGTAAGATAGACCTTCTCCTTGACAAAGGGGCGTCACTGCAGACGGCCAACCTGGCCGGCAAGTCGCCTCTCTTTCTCGCTTTTAATCGCAAAGACCCAGCGGCAAGGGAAGTGATTCTCTTGCTTTTGCTAAGCACCGTGGAAATGCGACTGCGTGACAAGTTTCAGCGTCTTCCATGGCTTTTGCAGCAGCCGGTAAACCAGTCTTGTCTCCGGCAGCTCGATGAAATGGCCCGTAACTCTTGCACTCTGTTGCGCTGTGCCGTGGTGGCTGTCAGACGTGTTGTGGGCTTTGGAAAACTTCTGGGTCTGACAGACCACAGGGAGCTGCAATGTCCTTATTTTGTGCAGCTCACCGTGTTTGGGCAAGATGAAAGAACCATCGCCTCTAGTTTGATCATATGAACTCTTACCGAAGCAATGCACGTCAGGATTCTCGCACACTGATTAGCCCATTGTTTAACCAAACTGAAGGCCTTCATCATTCCTCAGTACGGACTTTATTCATCTAACATTCGGACCAAAAATAAATATTAAGGTTTTTATCATTATCGTCGTCATCATCATCATCATCATCCACAGCATCACCATCACCATTAACATCATCGCCATCACGACCGTACTATCCCTTTGAGTGGAACAGTGTGACGCAGCTCTCTACCCGTACCTACCCCTCGCAACTCGCACAGCTTACATTGGGTTAAACATTTCAGGCACTGACTGGCTGGTGAATTGCCCGAAACAAACGCTTACACGTAGAATCTGAAATAAGACTTTCAGGAATGAATTACAACAAAATCTGCGATAGAAAATATTTGTCCTTCTGGGAAATGTCAAAGAGACACAAGTCGTATATTGTACAAAACCGTCACTCCCTTTAGTCCTTCACTCCATTAGGGGTAAAGTCGTAAAAAGATGTCGGACACCATATTTATTGCCGACTTCCGTTTATTGCTTCTTTGTTAGGAGCATTTTCAATCTCTTTTCTAGATTTAAAACAGTTCTTTTGCGCTTCTCAGGGGATGTGGAATCGACATTTAGCGTTTCTCAGTGAACATCTTTTCAAAAGGAAGTTTGCTAACCTTTTACTGCTCGACCAGGGAAAGTCGTATACCGTGCAAAACCGGCCACCTTAGTAGGTCGTTGGTCGGGTTAAGGAGGGAGTCGTAAATGGGAGATCGTTTATACAGTAAATGGACTCCGTCAAAAAAATGTTTTGGGTCGTAGCTTGAAAATTTGAATTGTTCATTGCAAATCCCTGTGGTCCGTGTTCCACCGGACTGTGTGGTGCTCGCCAAAGACGGGCGACAAGGCGGTGTGTGTTCGGCCATGTTCCATGGAATCCTCCGGCTGTAGTGTTTTATCTGCTGAGACTTATACCAGTGGTGTACTGTGCGATGCTTAAAACGAACCTATTCTACTGTTTTCATTTAACTCTCAAATGTAATTAATTTAAAAAAAACAACAGAAAATGAAGAACGAACATCAACTTCAAAATCGTCTTTTATTTGTAAATACAGAAGAATGTTACCAGGTGAAAACATTATGTATACTGCACAAGACTGTAACAGTTATTCATCCACAAGGCGTCGGCACAATGAACGCCTTCCAGTCTTTATTTTCTGTCAGGTTTCTTGTTCGCCGACAAGGGCACGGGAGTCCGGTCAGTAATCTCAAGATACAAGCGTGTTAACCCTTTATCTGACAGCAAAAGAAGGCTTGGTGAGTTCTCGTAGACTGTACCATTTCAGTCTGCATTTGTGCTGAATTACTTTAGAAGACTTTCTCATACACATAGCACTGGGCCTCTCTTCCACCAATAGTAGTCGCTCGCTCGCTCGCACGCACGCACGCATACAGTGTTGTACTGTGAGGAAGACTGTAATCAAGGAAGACACGTTGGGTTTTACCAACAAGACGTTTACCAAAACACAATCAACCGTTAGTGCTGGGACCCTGACCACTAGAAAGTTTGCCGGGATATTAACATTTATGATTCACGAGCCTGTCCGGATATCGGCGTTTTTTCTTTGACGACTGGTGTAGCCGTTAGCGCTTATCCACTTGATATCAGAATACTCTGTGAATAGCAACATAAGGCTCATGGAAGGAAGGTTCAGTTCCTAACTAGGGCCCGTCACAAAAAGATCACAATGTTCTTGTTTTTTCAAGGCCGTAATTGAGAGTTTCCACTATTATTTACCAGAAGTTTGTTTATAGTCTTAACAATGTACGCGTTACCGAGAGATTTCTGTGGATCCGTGCAACCGAAGAGGCCCTGTCAGGGTCCCCCGCATATGTAACATTTTCTTATCGGCATCGTCACGAGCTGAAACTCCTACCAGCTGCACACGAAACACTGTGTACACTCTAAGCAATAATACGCCATCAGGTCGACAGCTCACCAGGTCTGAAACATGTTTACAGAGACATACAGTAAACAGGCACTGGAGACGTTAAATATTCTCTTAATTTTTCAAACTTCAGGTTAAAAAAAGTAAGAACAATAATCAGTAAGACACAGAGAAAATTAACAAGAAACACAAGTAAATGGCTGAACTTACCGAATACAAGTGTCATGGGGCAGAAAAGTCCACCACACCACCACCTAAGACACACCTAACCCCAAAGTACGTGACTCATAAATTGAAGCCATCGATCTGAAAAAAGTGTAATTTCTACAAAAAAAGGAAGACGATTAGACCAAAAGATGAAAGAAAAAGGCAGATGTCAGACAAAAAAAAGGACAATGGATAGAAAAGTATAACAGTGGATATCCGTGTCTGAGGGAAGGACATCGGCAACGCCTGCCTACATTCTGGGGTTAGTGATGCCAACACCAAAACCCTCACAAAAAACCCCCAATAACAAAACAACAACAGAACATATATATTTTCATGTGCATATCATCTGTAGCTGACCTGTGTTTACGATGCTCTACCCTTCGCGAAAGTTAATATAAAAAATAATGCTATATGCATAGATCAGCTTAAGGGTGACAATCGCTATAAACTCACGTCTTCTCACGACATTGTCGCGTGTCGTACACACACAGAAAAAATAATTAAGCCCTTCTCCATGTACAGCCACAGCCCACACGCCGGGCGGCATCCTCTTAACATAGCCAGGAGACGAGTGTGTGTAGCTACAACGACTGCGTCCTACCTGCTCAGCCACCGTAAAAACAAACACACAAGCACATACAGGAAAACAGCTTCCGGTGCAGTTCTCTGACCACAGAAGGACATCAGCCCTCAGCAGAGAAACATAGTTCGCTTCAGGCTTCGGTTATGAACTTGTTTTATTTTATTTTTTTAAATTATGGGAAGTAATGTTTGCACATCTATAAAAGTTAATGTTGCAGGCGATCTCCCCTGGTTAGTTATTCTCCCTGATTCACTTTTCAAATAATGTTTGTAGAATTTTTCTTCCTGTCCTTCACGATTCTTCAAACTAAATTTGAAAATATTACTGCGCCGTATGCAGTCTGCATGCGACTCTTCAATACACCTTTCAACAACTTCGTAAAGTCTTCGTTCAATTTAAACCTTTTTTCTGCGTAGTCTCAAAATATTTCCGTGACCTTCTACTCCTGATTGAAGGCTCCAGGTGAGAGTGAAGTGGTCAGTCTGGAGTGTTAGGCCGCCAGAAGTATCCATGAAGCGGTAGTCAATGTCGACATGCCTGGTGGGGCTGGCTGAAGTATCAAACAAGGGCTGGTTCGCCAATATGCCGGACGTGTGGGGCTGGCTGAAGTATCAAACAAGGGCTGGTTCGCCAATATGCCGGACGTGTGGGGCTGCTGGAGAGTTCCATCCTGACCGCTGGTTTGTCTGTCAAGGGAAAGCGTGCGAACCCTACCAACGTCACTTCCATCGTTGTAAGTTGTCTTTGTAACCAAGAGTCTAGCCCTCGGACCCTGAACATGGCACAGCACGCTGTGGCCACAATTTGTCATAAGGCACGGAGCACGCCGGGAAGTGTGACGTCACAGCACAATGTCAGCCAGTCTGTTATGACGTCCCACCGCCTGCGTACCCACAGGAGGAAAGTGTGATGCCAGAGCACGATGGCAGTTGTTCCTTTTCCTTACGTTAATCGACCTCTGACCCGGAGGACGAGTTGACAGACGACAGTAAGCCGACTGGCAATGGCTCCACTCCTGAGCACAGCTCCCTACCCAGTCAGGGTAAGGGCTGTACTTGAGCACAGGTCTTTACCCGGAGCTGGGATCCCCAGGGCAAAGAGTTCATCATATAGTGTTGGCGTTACCCCAGAGGGGAGGTCAGGGATAGGCTGACCTGAATCGTTTATACGATCTGTCGGCGAAAAACCTTGGCAGTCTCTGCCCCGTCTCTGGCACCAGCCAGGTGTCCTTTGTTTTTCTCACTCGGTAATTGCACAGTCCCCCATCCACTTCATGTTACACGGCTGGGAGCACAGTGGGAGAACTTCCTTGGTCCAGGAATAATCGCGAGACGTGTTTGCTGAACATCAAAATTTGGAGGGTAACCACGACAATTTGAGATCTTCTGGGGTTTTTAAAAACCCTAAAGGGCCGGATTTTGTTTTTGGGTCTTAAGTTCAGCGCTCTGTTGCCCGCTGTTCTTCGTCTTAAAACTCCGTGCTGCAGGCAACCGCACGCATCATGGAACCCTGGGCTGAGATTGTGGAGACTGAGGCCGCCTCCTAAGGCGATCAAGGCAAGATTAGCCCTATAGGTTACTTTACAACACAGTTCATGTTACAGTTAGGGAACGCGCTGTTCCCGCCGTTCCGTCTTTCATCAATAACGTTAGTGACCGCCTAAAGATCGTCCCCATCACAATGAATGGCACTGTCCGTCAGACAAATGCGTCAGACAACATGTTCGCAATCACACCAGTTCTCAAAACACTTGTTTAACACTTGTTAATTATAACCACACGAGTTCTGCGTAACCTCGTTCATGGTCCACTTCATCACACCAGTTCTCAGAAGACTTGTTCATTGTTCACTTCAACACACCAGTTCTCAGAAGACTTGTTCATTGTTCACTTCAACATACCAGTTCTCAGAAGACTTGTTCATTGTTCACTTCATCGTTCTTGGTAGACGAGATCATCAGGAACGCTCGTTGTCGTAGTCCCGGCACGTGCCTGTACAAGAAAAGTTCAAAAGTTTTATTATAACCGAAGACTCGTTAAACGAGACATACTATCTGTACTCCGTGATATCTATTCCCAGACACAGGTTAATTTGTGTACAGTGCAAGACGTGTGTCTCTTGCTATTCTTACTGTTACTGTTGCGTTATTGTGATTGACAGTCTTTCTTACTGTCTTTGTCATTCTTACTGTAATAGCTTTAAACACTGCGCGGTCTGACATCCCTACGACACTTTATTCATAGCCTATGGGTGGCGTTAACCACATCACGTCACTACCCAACCCTAATCCTGCTGTTGGCGTCTCTTCTGGACATTTCTCGTCCTTAGGCAGGCATATACTTTCACGTTTACTTGGTTTGGATTTCTGTATACTACCGTAAGGTTTTCGAACAAATCTGCATACAGTTTAGGACACCGCTGGCTGTCACAGTCACAGAAATTAACTTCCATGTCGTTACATTTCACAACGTATTTCTACGTTCCATCTCATCCAAACGCACGCCGTCTAGAAAGCTAGCGGGTGGGAAGCGAAAGGTATCTGGGCTTACAGTCTGCCATCCGTTCTTCTAGAAGAGAGATCTGGTTGCTAAGCGACGCCAGGCGGTCAAGGGGGATAATGCTGGGGTCCATGAAGGTGCCACTGTCGTCCATCTTGATCATCGATGACGTCGTCTTGGTGTCAGAGGCAGAGGTCGCTTGGATGGCGTGCATGCTGTCCATGGCGTTCTCGTAGTCACGCGCCATGTTAGACAGGTTAGTCATCAGCCGGTCCTAGACATCAGACACACACACACACAGATCGTCGTCAGATAATACACACAGATCGTCGTCAGATAATACACACAGATCGTCGTCAGACACAGAGCGCTGACAGACGACACACAGAGAACATGATACGTAAACAGCGTTATACTCGCACGCACAGAGTCTCTGGCACTTTGAGTCACGGGGCATAAGATTTGTCATCAGCCGCTGCTATGCATGCGCATGCACACACGTACCGACAAATATATCTTAGTAGAGGACAGGAAAGGGTTAATAAAATATAAGGAAATATTAGTCGCACTCGTTGGTTTTGCCTACACATATACTTGGTGGGGGAGGGGGGGGCATGAAAAAAAACATATCGGGCGTAAAGCGAACTGTGTGCGGTGAAAACATGAAACGTCTTGGGCGCAAACACGGAATATTCTGGGGCGGAAATACAAATGTGTTGGAGCGTAAGCGTGGGAAGACTTTACGTTGTGCAGGAAATGAATGTGTCGTTGGATGGCGGCAGTAAAGATGTTACATTAATCATACAACTCCCCCCTCCTAATCTTTGTCACAAGTTATCTTTCCTAAATCTACTGTTGGTTTCAACGGAATTTTTTTCTACTGCATTGTTCCTAACTTTGTGTTCTTATTGTCTAATATAGCTCTCTTAATTGCTAGCAATTAATGTCTAATACAGCTCCCACAGCTATTAATGTCTAATGCTTTGGTTGTCAGCGATTAATGCCTAACCCCATAATGTCTAATGTTACTCTCACAATTGTCAACTATTAATTTCTAATGTCTTGTAATGTCTAATGTGACAGTAGTCAGGTATTCATGGCTATTGCCTTAATGTTTAATGTAACTCTCACAATTGCTATCACTCATTGAGACGCCATGCTCGCACCTTCCATCCTTGCCATGCACGTGAAGTGACTGACTCCCACTGCAGCCTGCTCCAGTCCCCCATTTTCGATATCTGTATTCACAGTTTTTGGCGACAAACGCACTACACTAGCGACCCTGGCAGCTTGCAAGTCATGCTGATAAAGTCTCGGGGCATCGTCGTTATAACTACATCGTTACCGACTCAATGACGACAAACTAAACGGTTCCGATGACGAACGAAGGCAGAGTGAGTGGTTCGGATGACAGTAGTGAGTGATTCCTATGACGTTAGTGAGTGGTTCGGATGACGTTAATGAGTGTTTCGGATGACATTAGTGAGTGGTTCGGATGACATTAGTGAGTGGTTCGGATGACGTTAGTGAGTGGTTCGGATGACATTAGTGAGTGGTTCGAATTACAGCAGAGAATCAAGAATTTCTGCACATCAACAGTCTTCCCTGTTCGACGTCAGACTACAGTCACCTTTTCGGTTTCCAGTTGCTGCAATTTGCTGTTCAGGGACGAGATGGTGTCCTGCATCTCCTTAAACTCGGGCAGACAACTCAGGCACACTGTGGAGAAGACAACAAACATGTAGGAATGGGGACGTAATCACCTAGGGATCGCGGGCATTAGACTAGTTACACAAGATGAAACGCCTGTGTAGCATTTAGTTACTGTCGTTTGCTGCTGTCTGTTCGAGTAATGCTTATGTCTTGTGAATGTGTGAAATGGACTCCCATACAGAACTCCGCGCTCTTACAGAAGCGAGAACACGTTCACCAGCAGAAGCAGGAGGGAGGTGAACGTCACATGTTAATCAGCAGAAGAAACCAAAAGTCAGGAGGACGTCACACGTACGTACATCGGCAAGAATTCCGGTCATCCTGTATCTTGAAGCCATCTTGACACGAACACTCGTAGCTGCCAGGCAGGTTCTGACACACCTGCTGACATTTGTTCTCAACGGCGCATTCGTCAACGTCTGCAAACGGACAGAAATACTGCTGACACCCTACAAGGAGGTCTCCTAACTGTAAATAACCCCTAAAATTTTATTGTTGCTGTTAAAAAAAAAGATGAGACGAGGGAGATATTGCCTCAATTGTTAGCTAGTCGGGATTTTCAAAATGTTTCCCAGCAAATTGTGGTTACACTCTAAAGACAGCACGTCCATACTGATAATGTTCAATTGATGTTTTGATTCTTGACAGGTTTGATATTTTGACCTGTACAAGGAAATATAGTTCTCTCTGGCCCGTCATACAATGAATTTTGATGTTTCTAACACATGTATCTTACTACTGTACAGCAAATGAAATGTATCGGAGAACGTTTACATCCAGTCCTACAATGCTAGAACAAGAAGTGAAACCCAGCCTACACCCTTTGTCATCGAGACAAGTATTGTGCTTGTAGGATATGGCACTTATTTGCAATTACAAAAATGGGGCGAATGTTTCCTCTTATCTTCTGCAAATTCAGATGTTAAAATCTGTTTAGCACTCTTCCTAGTTATCCACTAATCCCCATTGATGCTAGCAACGGGAGGAGCTGGGATGGGAAGTGAAACGCTTATAGATGAGGCGGACCTTTTTCACAGTTTGGACCTGTCCAACCATCAGGACACTGGCATGTGTCAGGTCCCAAACACGAGCCTCCGTTCAGACACTCAGCACTGCACACCGCTGTCGTGACAAATGACAAACAGGCGATTTTTAGTAATGGATACTGGATACCGCTGACACGACAAATAGATCAGCTGATGTTAATAATACCTATCTTTGTCACAATAAACACACACAAATCAACAGCATAATGCGCTGCTGTCAGCAGTGAGCTAACACGACCTTAGAGATGTCACGTGAGATGCACTAAGGAACTGGCAAGGACAAAGTCTGGCGGGATAACAAAGCAAAGCCAGGTAACGTTTTCACGCGCATTGACTAAATAGCAGTTTACCGAATGAACACTAACGGTTCACCACATGGTCACTAACAACTAAACACGGGGCAGCTAACAATAACGCGCCCATTAACAGTTGGCCTACAAACACATGACCACTAACAGTTAACCACGTTGCCATTAACTCGGTTACTGACAAAACCCACCCACTGATAGTTAAACACAATGTAACAGGTAACAGCATGGTCAGTAACACACTCTACTAACAGTTCAGGATGGGGCCACCCTATAGTTTACCCCATGACCAGTAACAGTTAACCCTGTGGATACTAACAGGTAATCCCTATAGGCCATTAACAAGTCTATTCATGGCTGTTGGTTAGCCTAAGCCGATCGCGATCACACGACAAACCATCCTATTGGCCGACAAGGTCGCTAACCGACGGTTTGCGAGCGGTTTCGGCTTAACCAACGACCATGGGGTTTTTCGTAATTAGATGCACGAAACACATGCGCGGCAAATACGGAGATGTCAGAACTTCTGCTCTAGGCACTTCGCTATGGCGGAAGCACCATAGTGTTGCAAAATTGCTCCCAAAATCTGCAGTGTGTACCACATATTTCTTTTGAAGATGTTGAAGCACACAGCGGACGTTCTGACCAAAAAGAACGTGATCGTGGATACAAACATTTCGCCGGATATATATATTTAGCGTGTGTGAAAAGTCGAGCAATGTCTCGTTCGTTGATAGATTTGTGTAGCAGTGCAGAAACGTTAACGATAGTAAAGCTTTTGCATAAAAGTACACTATTAAAATTATTATTTTCTGACTATCATACACATATATATGTAACAATATAAAAACGGAGAAGTTATTACACTGTAAAAACGAGCCGGGTGAATTTGCCAGGGAAGAATTTTGCTTTAGGTGTGGCTGAACTGAGGGACTGCACAGCGTACTAACGTCTTCAGTGCTTTGCTCATTTCGGAAATTGAAATTGTAAATAGATCACTCAGCGCCTGTGTGCACACTGCACGTACACGATTTTATATATGTGGGCGTATGTGAACTAGGGATGTGTGCTTCTGCTGGTACATTTGTGAAAGGGGGGATGGGGTAGGGATCTTTGTGTCCGTCACATTGTGAGTGTCACGATCCACGTGACAAGTTAAATGGAATTTAGATTTGAGCGGTCTCCCATACTAGTCGTTAAGCTGATCGCCGAACTGCACAGCGGGGGAAGGGTGAGCTCGCTCACGCGTTAGGGAACTGAGTGAGAAGTTAACGAAAATAGTTCAGTTGTGAACGCAGAGTTGAAGGGAACCGACTGAAGGAACCGACTGTTGTGGGGAAACGCGATGGAGCGTACTCCCTGTGTTTGATGTTACCTGCTCCTTCAACCGCTGAACTGAAGGTATTGCGTATCAGCAGGATTTTTTTGTTGTTAATATGGTTTATGTACTACATTACGGGGTAAAATACTGATATGTGCCCTCCAGAAATTTCTGCTTAATTGTATGAGATTTTTATGAAGTGAATTTCATGTACGTCATGACCGTATAGTACGTTTTTTGAAGTTACCTATTCCTTAGTGATAAGTGTTCGTATAGCGAACTTGATTGTATTTAAATGGGCGCCAAGCTTGTGTAATAGAAATCGAAACTGGAAATGAATCTGTAACGTGAGGTTTAATATATACGTAAGAGGTAGCATTCCACTAGGAAAGGATTCATGTTGGTTACAATGGAAGTGTAGCTCGAAGCTAGGCACTAAGTTAGGAAAACTTAGGAGTTCCAGGTAGGGCTACGGAGACCCTGTACAGCAACAGGATTTGACCGCCCCAGAGCCGACACCTGTTGATGGGAACATGCGAGTGGGAAGAGGGGCGAACAAGAGTCGACTTCGTGACCAGTACGAGCCGGGGGTGCACCCGGATATAGACCAGACACCAGTCCGACCGTGTCGCGCGTGGCCGCGACCAGGACAGTGGGTCAGTTGTGTGAGGTCCCGCCTTATCAACGACGATGACGCAGTGTGAGGCGTGCGGCCTACGTTCGTAACATTGGGGCAAGCCAGGTAGGCGAGAACTTTGTGTAATTTCACGGGAACGGCGGTGCCTAACGGGTGTATATCACGCAGAGGAGATACAGTCGAATCCGGTTAATCGGACCACATCGGACGCGATGATTTTGGTCCTAATAACCGGCTGGTCCGATTACACGAACATGCCCTATGTTACAATTAAGATTCTGTTCTTTAAGATTTGGTCCGAATAAGCGGCTGGTCCGATTATCCGGTGGTCCAATTAACCGGATTCGACTGTATTGAGAAGGGACAGTTGCCCGATGTGATCGTTCATAAATATAATATTGGAACTTGAAGTTGTGAAGACTTTGTGAAATTCGAGGAGTGTAGTTCACGTAGACATCGCATCGAGAGATACGAGTGACTGTTTAGAACATATAGAACTGTAATTCGTGAGAACTGTGCACTTCGCGGAGACGCCAGATAAGGTCAAGATTACGTCACAGAAAACGCAATACTGAGGAGGAAGGGCCGACTACTCGGACCCGTATGATTGATGCCGACAGAACTTTTAAGTTGAGCTTGTGGACGTGTAATTCATGAGGCGTGGGAATTGACAGAAACTTAAGATAGATAAAGATTAGGGACTTTATTAGTGCCGAGGGACACAGCCGGACCTAACGGCGATTTGTGATCAAAAAAAGAAATTGGGTTGGGTTTTTTTGTGTATGTTGTGTGTTGTTGTTGATGTTTTCTTTGAAAAGAAAAATGCGCTTGAGTTAAAACATAACTTGGGGAAACCTATGTTGTATTATGAGGGTAGGTCGAGAGAAAAAAACTAACGCAAATTGATAGTAACCCCAAGGTCAACTTTGACAATTGATCTGAAGGACAGATGTCCCGAGTATTGTTGAGGGTTTGTGATCCGTCATATGCCTATAGATAAATGTGGATATAGTTTTCTGTTCTGCTGGTATGAAGGCCAGGATGTGAAAGTTGTTGGAGTGTAGAGCAGGGAGAATTAGTGTTGGCAATTGAGTTTTGATCTGGAATAGGATGCCTGAATTTTCTGATTTGAGGTAGTTGTGTGAACTAAATAGAAAGTGAACTTTTTTTCTGGTTGTTGAAACCTGAGGTGAAGTGGTCAAGGTACGAAGCTACGTCTGGTGCTCCTGGGTGATAATAAATAGTGGTGGGTCCTATTTATGTTACCCAGTGTTGAGTTTTGTCTGAGTGACATGAGAGTGAAAGAACACAAACACGTACTCCCACCAGGTCGTCTGACATGGACGGGGGTGGGGGTCGTGACAGTGAGAATGCGTGCGAGCAAACTTGGTAGGTTGGTTTGCCGCTTTACAAAAAAGTTATTATTTTGCTAATTCTAGTGTCTCGTATACTGCTCAAGCAGTCTATAGCTACTTATAATTTTTTTCATATATCATGCAGTATTTGACACTCGTTTCTACTCATTAATACTACCTTTGTCATAATACACACACACACACAAATAAATCAACAGCATAATACGCTGCCGTCAGCGGTGAGCTAACACGACCTTAGAGTACCTTAGAGCACCAAATCCTTACGACGATGGTTGCCGTCCAACAGCTCATTTTTTGAAATTTAAGGCAGGACAAAGAAATAGATGTCTATTTTTATTTTCCTTTCTACTTCATAACGCTGTTTTACTGTAGTCATTTTTGGCAGTTACTAGAATTAGTGCTTTACACTGCAGACTGGTAGATGTGTGCCATTATAATTGTTCACCACTCAACAGCAACTTAGATGAGGGAAAGGCAGTAACCTAGCAAATTGTAGCTGATCATTTTTTTAATTTGCTGAGAAATTGAGCTCTCATTACTTGATAAATGATATCTAATCACAAGCGCTGGAATTGAGTTTCAGCATTACCTCAAACGCAGCAATGACAGTTAACTTCTTGTAGAGATCACTCAAACTGTGACGCACGTTGTTCTTGTGCGTTTGTTTTCACCAAATTTTAAGAAAAAGATAATTATATTATTCTGATTAAGAGATGGATATGGCAATGGAAGTAAATACAATTAAAATGACTGCAGCTTAATCTCATAGCACAGCAAACTCTCGAAGTCAGTGTTGACAACCCTGTTCATCTTTTAAAAAAAAAGGTGGGGGGGAAGCTTCTTCTCTGCGAATTTTCACGAGCCACATCTTGCATTTTTCATTTTGGCGAAATTAATGGGAGGACAAAGTTGGGCACTTGTATGTTGTTACAGTACACTGAGATACGCAACAGATTCGACGAGATTTCTTAGTAGCAAGGGCTGACATAGTGCAGCCAAGTTACATACAAAAGAGAGTCGGCTGGCAAGGTCGGAAGTTCGCTCACCTCCTAAAGTTCAAGGGTCACATGCATGCATAATTCTCCGAAAGACCCCATGAATACGGCTCCCAGTAGCGTATTTTTTCCCACGCAAGTTCCATGCCCCCATGGGCAGACCACCTTTCACCCCGTTTCGCGCAGGGACATGGGCTTGAATTTATACGCGAAAATAGAAGTCCTACCAACCCCTAACCCTACCCCAATTTCTCTCTCCCCCCCCCCCCACCATCAAAACAAACCTACAAGTTGATGTCTTTACCACTCGCGATCGGCTATCGGTCACAACAGATTGGCCTCTTCAGTGTAACTACAAGTGACGCTGTGTAGGGGTCACGACTTGACCTATAATCATCTGTTGCTGTGGTTACCAACCGAGAGGCGAAGCGCATTGGTAGGTCTGCGCATGCGTGCCTGAAACACCTGGAACTCGCGTGGGGAAAAAAATTCCGCTTCCCGGTCCTGCCCCACCAACAGTCGCTCACTTGGCCCCGTAAACATGTAAGCGGTACTAAATGTATTCCGAATAGCGGATTTTTTTCCTGTCTCCGAAAACGCTGTTTCGGCGAACTTGGAATAAGGTATTCGCTCCTGGGATGACCGAATAATTTAATTATTACCGAATAACGAGTGGAAACTCAGCTATTCGGTTTCGTGCGTGGGAAATACAAGGAAATTACTCCTGTCATGGCGGCGACCTGGAATAAGCAAACTATTCGGGTTTCTTGCACACGGGACCTGAACAATAAATCCTACTAAGAACGTCTAAAAATAGCAGGGCAGCGCGTGCGAGACCTGACCACACGTACGTTCATTGCAGCTCGTGTCGTAGGGCGAAGCTTTCTTCCAGCCGGGACAACAACCCTGCACCAGGTGTGTGCGAATCTGCATGTGGAACACTGTTCTGTAGGCGGTCTGGTAGGTCAGTCTGCACATTACATGTACATACATGGTATGCAGTGATTTCAGCCATCTGCACATCATATGCACGGTCTGCAATCCTTTCATGCGTAACCTCCTCTTCACCAAATCCACTTCACGCGTGAGTAGTGTTTACAATGATCACAGCTCACTCACGCCAGGCGTAAACAGTCGGTCACTATAAGAAGTGTTTACAATGATCACAGCTCACTCACGCCAGGCG
>SMGT01000017.1:87900-98714 GCA_004794575.1 Lanistes nyassanus | reverse complement strand
CATCCGACACCCACTAACAGGAAGTGTCATTTACCCAGACTGTAACACCTGACCATCCGACACCCACTAACAGGAAGTGTCATTTACCAAGACTGTAACACCCGACCATCTGACACCCACTAACAAGAAGTTTCATCTACCCAGACTGTAACACCCGACCATCTGACACCCACTAACAGGAAGTGTCATCTACCCAGACTGTAACACCCGACCATCTGACACCCACTAACAGGAAGTGTCATTTACCAAGACTGTAACACCCGACCATCCGACACCCACTAACAGGAGCCAGACAGGGACCTGGCCAGTCACTTACCCGGCTTGCGGGATCTGGACCTCTGCTAAGGCGGGTAAGGCGATCGCAAGGAGAAGACAAACGCAGTCCCTGGCATAGTGAAGTCCCTTTGCCGCCGCCATGCTTGTTACAGCACCACGCGAGATTGTAACGAACTTCCAGGCGAAGCAGCTGCCAACGCTTGGTTTCCTTTAAATGTACGTTTCGTGTCGGCACTGCGTCAGGATCAGGATGTCATGGTGTGTTGTCCGAGAAGGACCATAAGCCTTCCAAACATCGTCTCTGACGCTAGTGCTTCGCCTTCTCCAGACAGCAAGGATCCTAGTGTAGTGTATCCCCGCACTAGGTTGATCCTAGTTGCAATCTATCCCCAGATTAGGGCGATCTTGTCTGTATTGTTTTGACAATGAAAAGGCTTTGGCCGACAGACTTTCTCCGTTTTGCTTGAATCTGAAAGGGAAAGATTTATTCAATAGAATGATAAGAAAACTGCAATAATCAGAAGTCCGCACACATCTACTTACTCTCATGTGCGTATGTATGTATGTGTGTGTGTGTGTATGTGTGTGTATGTGTGTGTATGTATGTGTGTGTATGTATGTATGTGTGTATGTATGTGTGTATGTATGTGCGAGAGAGAGGGAGAGAGGGGAGAGAGTAAAATTAAACGGAGCAACCGCCGTTGGAAGAAAAGACGGACAGATGGAGGGGCAGACGATGGACGCACACATGCACCCCCCTCCCACACCCACCCACACACACACACACACACACACACACACAGAGCTAAGATAACAAAGACAATAGATTTATATTAAAAAAAAGACCGACAAATGGGCGGACAGATGGACGGATGGACGGTTCAAATAGGGCTGCTGCAATGTGGAGCAGCGCAACATCTGATGCACGCGAGAACTCCACAGTCCACAGACTAGTTATGCTATGTACAGCCATGTATGAACCACATAATCAGAGATATTAAAATGGTACAACAAAAGGAACTAAGCCAAGCGAGAGTTACACAACAAGTCGACGTTTCGGGGCATGACTTGTTCTCTAACTCTCGCTTGGCTAAGTTCCTTTTGTTGTACCAGTATTAGCCCAAGCCGCAGTCACCTGTTTCTTTTCTCTTTACTTAGATATTAAAATGACAGGGTAACAACAAAATCGTCAGATATGTGAATTAAACATCATTGAAGACAGTAGGACAAGCTTTTCGCAAAGTCCTGCAATCGATATTATGAGCAGAGAAAGGAAAACGTGCCCATTCAAAGCTTCTTCATAATGATATTCCTTTTCAGTCCATTGTTTATACGCAACTAAATAGAAAATTTTGCACTAAGTTAAAAAGTACAATGTTAATGCAGCATGTTGCACTGCCATCCCTACATGACGATTACTGCTGCTAAAGTCTTACAGATCCTAGCCAAACGTCCTGTTAATAATAAAAGCTCGCTGGCTTAATGATCAGCATGTGCAACGATCTCGAAACCCTTATGTGAACGCACGTGCAGAGAAAGAACACACCCTGATGCGTGCACGTGCACACAAACATCGCACGCGGCCGCATGGCCCCATCACTTACATAAGGAAGAAGACACGTGTTCACGCTATGTTGAGAGCTGACGCGTGTTTTCTAGCTGCAAGTGAGGAATGTTAACACCTAACCCTAACCCTCGACGGTTAACTGACAACAAATTCTTAAAGAATTTGGGTGGGTTAGGGTTAGAGTTATTCTTAAAGAATCTGTTGCGGCTAGATATAAAGAACACACTTTCTAATAGCACCGGACAGCTACCCTGCTTGTCCCGCCATGTATTAGCATTCCTCTCCTGTGGGCTACACCACGCTGACTAGTCTACGTTTCATCCAAACATCAAACACGGACTTGCATAAGGACAAGCACCAACTGTTCGCAACATTTTGCAAGCAAGGTATAAACGCCGGGTTTCCTTGAGATCTTTTCGTGATTAGGACACTAGATACGGTAAGACGCTTCACAAATCTTTGATATTGTCCCTGCGTGCTCAGAGAAGAACTACATCTACCTTCCTTACAGACGAAGACAAAATAGCCACTGCTGTGTAAACAATACATGCAGATTATAAGACAACATAGATGAGATAGAAGGTGAGCATATCGATAAAGCCCGTTAAATAATCATCGATAAACTGAGCTGAACGTTCATCAACAAAGCCCGACAAATAGAGCTTACGTGGCACTGGCGCAGCGGCGGTGATAAAGCCATAACTGTGTGGTGGAAGGGGCAGTCGAGGGGGGCTACTGCAAGCACAGCACGCGCTGCTTGCAGGAACTGTTCTATCACTTGAGCCCAGCCTTCGCGCTCTCTTGACTTCTAACTGCACGGGTCTGTCGTCTGCTCTAATTAAAAACACTAGGCATCTGCTTGCGCACACAACGTGCAACAACTAACCTTCAGTTGGAAATATCGCCGGTGTTCCACCACACCATCCACCCAGCTCCATCGAAATAAAAATCTGTGTTAACTAATGCCTGTGTTCGCGCCTCGTTATAATACACAAACCCACTGTTGACACCTGACAGTCAGTTTTCTTAATTCCGTGGCAATCTGAATGAAAAGTACTCACCAATAGATTAAGTAATCAGACGATACAGTCACTAAAAGATGTAGTCACTAGATAATCACTCTTGTCTCTCTCATTTCTGAACCTGGATCCAAGGTAGAACCAATGTATATATATATATAAGTGGGTTCTTTTTTCTTCTGTTTTAAATTTCATCAATCTTTATTTAAAGCATTACAAAAGGATTCCATGCTTTCAGACCCTTTTTCTTGTTCTTGAAAGTGCGCGTCGATGGAGCCAGTATCGGACATGCTTGTCAGGTCTCCAAAACTTTCCGTCCACCCTACCTCGGGTCATGCAAACAAGACGGGCAAAAGAATGGACAACACCCCTCTGTGTCCAAGATACCGACAGATTACGAAACACATTCATCAGAAGCTAATTCTTGCACTTGAAAACACACCAGCACTGTCACAACACTAACAGCAGAAGCAGCGACAGCAGCAAACTGTGTCAGCGTAACAGGCACGATGCTCGAAAACGGTTTTCACCAGCTATTTCACAAGCTACAACACCAACGCCCGCAGACCGGACTGTCCGCACTGCTGTTTAGTTGGACTATACACAATATATGTGTTTTTCTTCCGTATGCTTAATAATGGCCAGTCCTGTATGCCTTGCAATGAAAAAAAATGGTAATAATGACGTGACCTATTCATCTTCCTCATCATTCCTTTTTCTAACATTAGATTAATTACGTGTCTTCTCCTCTGACTATTAAAACATGCTCACCGTTGCAGTAAGACCTCTCACACAGCTGACCGTCGGCTGCTGCAGAGCCTGAAGACAGTTGCGTGCCTCGCGCAGCGTTTACGGGCTGCCGTCTGCTCGTCGACCTTTTTGTGTGAAACTTTCCGTGCGCGCGCATCGCAGGCAGTTCTGGCTTCGGACTAACGCGGGGCGCGAGGCCTTGACGTGATCTGAGGGAGGTGCCAAGATGTCGAGCTGAAAGCAAATAGGGCCCGCATCTACCTCGTTAGCCCGACTCCTGACGGATTACTAACGCACTGTTAGCAACACCACATCGAAAGATCTTTTCTTTCTAATGATGGAATCGTTAGCAATTCAACTTTTCGCTGCTTTCAACAAAAAAATAAATAAATAAAAAGTAAACGTCTGGATTCTGCGCTAAAGCGTAAAAGTTGGGATTTTTGCAATTCTATTTTTTTCTGTTGTGTGTGTGTGTGTGTGGATGGGGTGGGGGGGGAGTGGAATCGAGTAACAATGTCGTTGTCATGGTGATACAGTATGGTTACTAATATGTACTCCGATTGATTCAATCCGCTTGAATAAGCTTCCCTCAGAATGTTCGGATACCTTTGTTAAGAATAACTTATATAACACTGGTTTCTACAACAGTCGGGTCGTCGTCTGTTGGTATACTTGACGGCACAGAGCGAGACTAACGACTGAGGCACTGACACTGGTAGGGTTCTATAGTCTTCTGTGACTGTCCAGAACCTGCGTGAGGGTCAAGTTGTCCGACTGTAGACCTCTGGCTGACCTCTTCGATGAGACAGTAGTGAAGCAGACAGACGTCGAGCTCGCTGTATTCTTGTCATATCTTGCATTATATCAGATATAGATAGAGAATAGTGGAGGGCTCCAGAGAACAGCTTCACTAAGCATTTGCGCACCAAAATCAATGGATAAGGGAGAAGATGCATTTCTATAGGTAGAAGAACTAAGAGGGCAGTTTCACTGAGAACTTGGTCAGAGATCCTTGCTGCAAGGTTGAGTATTCGAGCGTGATGAGCATGACGAAGTGTCAAACGATCGTATGGGTACTGAAGTTGGCTTGGGTGCACTGTAGAAGTGTGTGCGTACTGAACCTATCACACAGCAAAGAGCCATTTGCCTGCACAAAATCTGCCCAGGGGAAATATCAGGGGACTCAACAAATATCAGGTTACAGGGAAAATATGAGCGGACCCTCCAAACACGTACAGCATCGAAGCACAATTTTACCACAAAGTACAGGGAGCTCTCATTAGCTCCAATATGAAAGACAGCTAGAAGAACATCATCAACAGACAGCAGGCGAGATCACAGTACAAGACCTCAAGCGACTCTGCACAGAAAACCGATGACCCCCTGTAACGAAAAGCACAGGGCGTTCAGCACGCGAAGTGTAAAGTGGATGTCGACTTTCAGAAGATCCTGAGCATGCTGGGAATGCTTACACGTAGTGAACTTCTAACAGAAGGCCCAACCCGTTAGGGTTCTCAACAAACCCCACTTCTATTTCCCCACCAAGTTTTGCATTGAGTGCCTTTTTTTTTCTTGTTCGGTAGTGATTCTTGGTCTCGCCACCTGTTGAAGGTGTTTCATACAACTAATCTTGTTCCGTTCTACACAAACTCTTGGTCTAGTGTTTAAACAGCCAGAAAAGTCGAGTAGGACCCTGACGAGACAAACGGACACAAATGGCGGGGATGACTGGCTTTTTGCTGACGAAGAAGGTGGAGAAGATGGGCTTACTGCTGCAAGCAGGAAACACAACTCTACTCACCCCTCCCCTCTAAAATAAAATCTGTGCTGGGGGCATCTCGGGCAACAAACCACTTAATTCGCACACCGCGTGCACTGCGCACACAGCAAAGGATTCTCCTGTGGAATCTGACTGCTGCTCAAAAAGTAGAAATCAGAAAATGCGCTTCCTTTTCCCCTAGCACTGCCAGACACGAATGCGGCAGCACATGTAGTCATGAATAAACACATGAATAAACCCACACATACACAGACAAACAGGTATAGATATGAATAAACACATGCTGACTTGATCGAGAACATCCACTCAGAAAATCTGACCTACAATAGAGCTGACGACCTAAATCAGTGAATGTGCAAACTTCCTTAGAGGCTAAATATACAGATTGCCTTACAAACTAAGTGTACAGACTACCTTAGAGACAATGTACAGATACCTTACAGACTAAATATACAGATACCTTACAGACGAAATTTACAGAGTACTTTAGAGACAATTTACAGGTACCTTACAGATTAAATGTGCAGACTACCTTAGAGACAATGTACAGGCTGCCTCACAGACTAAATGTACAGACTACCTTAGAGACAATGTACAGGTACCTTACAGACTAAATGTACAGACTGCCTTAATGAACGGCTTTATCGCCATCGTCGTCGTATTTGTCACCACCACCACACTTTATGACCAGCCCCAAAAGCATGACAATCAACAAAGAAACCAAATTATCGACCTGGAACGACAGGGGTGGGGTGGGGTGGGGTGGTACTGAGCAGCAGACATAAACAGGGATGGGGAAGTTCCATTATTTCACTGCCCCGACGGTCTACCAAGTGTCAAAACGGAATACACAAAACCTTCCGGTCACAACACTTTGTGGTCCTTTGGCGAGGTCTTTGTTAGGAAGTCAGCTTCTGTCAGTGATTCGTCTTCTGGTTTTCATGTGGTTTGGTGATCAACACACAACAAACACTAACGCAAACGCCTGAAGCAGTGGCAAAAAAAAAGCGAGGCGGGCTAGTGGTTTATGATTTTTAATGGCCCAGCGAAGTTTCTAATGGCCTTGGCCAGCAGTCCACTGTGTCCCCACCCCTGCTTATAAGGGGGAACTAGTGCCATCTTTATGTTTATGCTCTTCATCAGGGGCCCCACTTGTATATTGCCACAACCTACCGTAAATGTCACCAAAGACATCGCATTTTATTTAGGGATGGAAAATATGTGGGATTCACAGATACTGGAGTGTCTTGAATAATTAAATGTTAATGGAGCTTTACGGAATGGTCGGTACCTACATTAATATTTGTACTTGTATCTCTGCCTATTAACATGTATACCTCTCTCTCTCTCTCTCTGTATATATACAAGTTCCTCTATATTCGTCTGTTCTTTTTCTCTTCCCTCGCTGCCCTGCATCCCATGCACATGCACGCACACTTTCAGAAGGTCAGCTGAGAGTGACATACGTGCTAGTCACAAAGTAGCTGGGCACGCTTTTGTTTTTGGCGACACTTCTAAACACGGACCAATTAGTTGCGTTGCTAGGTACGCTTCTAATCACCGACCAGTTAGCTTCCTTGCTGGGTATGCTAGCAGTTTTCTTTACAGCTGCCTTATTTGGTCTTGCAGCTGTTTCGAACCCCGCCACCCCCTCCCCCACACCGACGCCCGTGCCTCCCCCTCCCACGTCATGGCCTAATACGCCGTGGCGCAGCGGCAAACACTCGACAGGCACAGGACGGATGGCTGCCCTTAGCACCACGCACTCCGGTCTTGGAGCGCCGTTGCCAGCTGACCGCCTTTCTGCAGCTGGGGTCAAAGTCATTTTGGAAAGGAAACGCATAACAAGCTGCGCCGAGCAAGGTCGCTCGGCAGAATGAAACAACTTACACAGTGTTCGTTTTGAAAAAAACCCACACGGCCCACTCCTACCTCCCAGCACGGCCAAGCTAAAACAAATTTTTCTAAAAGCCAAACGTTTCTTTTCCGCCATTTCCGCTGGTCCGCTTCACCCACTGCTCGCTTCGTTTTCCGCTGGCTCGCTACATTTCTGACACGGAATTCTGTTGCTTAACGGTAAAAAAAAACTATTTAACATGTGGCATTTTAATTGTTACGCTCAGTTACACAGGCGTCAGCTGACGCTAACTGTTAGCGCAAATCCTCATCTATAGCTACACTCGGCTGTTGGCTCCTTTTCACAACTGGGGGGTGGGGTGGGTGAGGGTTGCCTTCACGATCTTACGGAGGATATTAATATCACCTACGTCAGACAGTACTCACGTGTCGAAGGCCCTGGGTTCCAATTTAGCAATGACTGTGGATTGTATCCTGGAGTTAAACATTGTACAGATTCCGTTGGGTAGCTTCCCCCTAATATTAAACTGCCTGTTCACACTGGCCATCCTTCTGCGGAAGTCATTTTGGTGGGGCTTTGAGTACATAACTTAGTAATAGGACTCCACCACCAGCCCGCCCCACCTGTAGAATGTGAAATTACAGTGATGAATAAGCCCCCTCCTCGTTAAATAATCGTGCCTGTACCAAAATGTGCCGCTTCTCTGCCAACGCTGCTGTCTGCGGTCTGGCATCGATACTGGATACAGTCCTGCCCACTCATGCATCGCTGTCTTGGAATATTTCTGAAAAACCAAAAACACCTTTTGCCAGCAATGCGATGGCACGGTGGGCCGGGGTTACAGGCCATCACAGAAATCTCCCCGAGCCGTTAAAACTCACTAACCCGTCGGTCTATCGATTTTACCTCCAAGTACTAAAGTCATCGACAAAAAAGAACGCAGCCTGTGCCAGCGGAAATTTCAAGAGGCGAGTGAAGTTTAAAAGATTTCAGAAACATATGACATCGTCTCCATCCCTGCCTTGTACCGTTCAAAGCTACGTCACTAACATGCACAATTAATCCCCACTTTTCTGCCACCCAGCGTGCGTGCACGATATATAACAAAAGAAACTATCCTGACACAGGCAGTAAAACGATTTCTTAGAGACCATTATACATTTTTAAAAGTGACAGGGAGTTATTGTCTATTTGATCACTGATATTACCCGTACATATATATACCTATGTGGTGTCAGGCTGTCCACTTCCCATCCCACCAATGTAAATCCACAGATATACTTTGCCACGAGTACAGAACGGGGCTTGTAGCAATGTTTTTCCCTTGTTACCTAAGACAGACAGACATATGGACAGGCAGGCAGACAGACAGGCAGGCAGACAGTCAGGCAGCCGGACGGGCAGACAAACAGAAAGACAAATAGACAGCCTGTACTGGTGAAAATACCAGAAAAAGTTTTGGATGAGATGATGGGATCAGACCCCGACTCGGTATACTCACAGTAAGTGTGGCAAACTAGGAGGCGGGAGAGGCGGGAGAGCTCTGAACACTTTTCTCCCTGTCCCTACTGGGGAGATGTACGTATAGGCAGTAGGAGTGGAGAAGGGTTATACTGGTGTTAGTAGGTTAATAAGTACTACATATGACACGATGACAGGCCAGTGACTCACGCCTTTCTGGCACAAGTGTAACGTGCCCAGACACGGCGTGGACCCGATGGTGACAAGACTAGGTGCTGGGAGTCTACGTGAGGGTTCTTGAGAAAACTGTGTTGGCTTACTGACACTCAGATGGGGACACAGTAGGGATTGCTTGAATTTCTTCCGTCGTCCCTCTTTCCCTTACTTATGCACGTGAACCTTTGGCTAGGTCAAGGGGTGGGTCAGCGTCCCCTTGGAAAGCTGCGAAAAGAAACCAACCCTTACTGAAAACGAGGATGCTACATCACCAGGGAAACGCTTCTCCAAACAAAATTTTAGAGTTTCAGCACAGCCCTTTCAAAACACATGAGGGATGAAGGACCTTAGGAAAAGCATCAACCTTTGAAATTCCTTTGACAAAAACGAAAAATAAGCCTATGGCAGCGTAGGAATTAGAATAGTACACAGGCAGATCAACCGCCATCCTAGTGCGCCGGATATAGTCACGAGGACCTACATAAGCCGCACAGTATTTCGTCCAGAAAAACGTAATCTTATTAACAGTCTAAGTAATTTCAGCATTGTGGAAAGACGTCACCAAACTGGGTTAAGCAGTTTATGGTGTGATTTAATATAACAAGGATCAAAGCTGAGCCATTACAACACTTTCAAAGAAGTCCTTGCAGGGCCTGTGAAGCGAGGTAATTTCCTCCTGCTGCGAACAATGCGAACACAATGCACTCAACTCTCGTTTGCTTTGTGTCTCCATGTGAACAGTGGCTGACGTCATCTTGCCTCGCTTTTGCTGTAGAGCAACCCGTAGAGGAAATAATCTCTCTTCACTCCAACAAGTCTTGAAGCCAGTGGCACACTGGTGGGGACAGCAAGTCCTTCTGAACTAAGGTAGTACTTGGGACTCCAGGAGGAACGCAAATTTTCTTGTATGGCTTGTGGGGCCATCGTGAGTACGATGTTGGTGGGAGGGGGTGGAAACAAGTCAACCATTTTGTAGCTAGTGGGGCTATAATGAGGACATCTGAATACAGGTAGATTTGGGATCTACACTTGCATTTAACTCACCTTTGAAACGCCTCCTCTGCTCACCCATGGTCTCTGCGCCACGGCCATAGCCAGTCTAGTGTGAGCGACAGAAGGATATATTTCTACCAGTCTACTCAGAATGTAAACGCTTTTTTTAAAAAGCTCACACCCACCCCTATGATGGCTATATATCTTCTGGCACTCCAACCAGAGACAAAGTCTCCTGCGTCCTATTTATACTTCATTGAGAACATTAATGTTATTATGAGTTTTATTAATGAAATTGTGTACATCTAGTTTAAAAAAATGGGCCCGTCAACCTAAAACCACAACATGTACAATGGTCAAAGATCGAGAGAAAGGGAGAGAAGAGATAAACATGCAAATTTCTGCGTACGTGTCAATATTATGCATATATATATAATATAAATTGCTTCATTCTTTCCTGAACTTATGATTCGTGGGTTTTATTGATAATGAAGCTTAATATCAATAGCAAAGTTTATCGTGCATAATGTACCTTTTTTTAAGGAGCGGTAAGTTTGGCACCTCATGCTACCAGTATGTAAATAAAAGATAAAGACAAATATAAATTGGATTGTATTTTAGATTTGTTTCTTGTACCCTTTTATGTTCGTGCATAAGGTGTGTTGCTTTTTAAACTTTTCAAAAATGTGTAACTCGTTTATTTTAAAAAATGCATTTTTCTGTTTTGCCAACTTGTTAATTTTTCACCCCATTATGTAAAGCGCGCGCGTGCACACGTACGCATTTAAGTACAGAAACGCACCCACACACATTTCATTTATATGCATGCACGAACACACATTTAAAGTACACACACGCACGAGCGCGCAGACCCCCCCCCCCCCCCCCCCCCCC
>SMGT01000017.1:72491-87872 GCA_004794575.1 Lanistes nyassanus | reverse complement strand
CCCCGAGTTTACCACACACCGAGAGAGCTACTGTATATGATCGATCGAGTGTAGGATCAGTTCATGACATCACAGCCATGACCTTGTTGGAAGGACCCTGACTGCGTACTTTGCTGCAAGTAACTGCAGTCCCAGGTAAGTGCTTTTCGTGTTCAAACGGTGACCAGGGTCGCAGAGGGCCTGGGGATACAACTCGGTCGGCAGAGCTGCGGACTAGCAGGTTGTGCAGGTTGTGGAGACTATTTGCTCATCTCCCCGCACATTTGCCTGTCCGCACTGGCCATCTTACTGCAGCTATCAGTCTGGTGGTTCTTTCAGTGCGTATAGCTTAGTAATAGGACTCCATCCTCCATAGTACGAGGTGGATGCGCTGTCCAACCAACCAGGCAACCAATCAACCAATCAAACGACGGTCCCATTGGGGAGTATCGACGTCTGAGATAAGACTTTTGCCCTCACCACACAGCCCATGACATCCAACGGGCTCTCTCCAATACAGATCGTATTAGGAAACAATTTAAAATTAATGTTTCACGTAACTGTCAAATATTTATTTTGATGTTAATTTTGTCAAAGAAACACAATTTTTGTGAGATATTTCTGTTTCAGAATGCACACTATGAACGCTAATTAGATATCCGTTTGAGGATCGCAGTTTTTCCACAGGAGAAATAGGGGGTTCTGGATCCCCGCTCCCCCTCACGGTTGCAGTTTTTCCTTGTCAGGGAAAAAAATGTGGTACTGAATTTTTTCTGTGGGAAAAAAATGTACTGCAGGTTACCATGCGGCAGTTAGTGTGTTTTAAATACATAAGGGGAGAACAAATAAAAGGACTGTGCAAATGCTGGAAATCCCAGGCTACGAAAAACCCAAACCGCAGCTAGTGGGGAACACGAAATTCGTGGCCCAGAACCAGCAGTATATATAGATGGATACACTTTATCACAAATAGGGGAAGATTTTAGTAACCTGCGCAGAAAGTGAACATAGTATTGATCTCCATATGATAAACCTCTGAAAGGACCACCTGGGTTGTAGTTTAAAAGAAACTGGTATTATTAATTTACTAGACAAGACTGTGGGAAAAACGCCACAAAAATGAAGAGATGCTGACTGGCTTTGAGTGCCACAGCTGAAACAGTTCATAAGTAAATAATAAGCTCATCTAATGTGCTTTTGTTTCCAGCCCAGCTGAAGCTCTGTCAGAGGAAACATATATTAAAGTTGTTCAGTAAGATATCAAAATCTTGAACAGCAATAAACGGAAAGTCAATCACGTTCACACCCTCTCTCTCCCCAATGAAAACAAAATCAATGATAAAGACGGCTTAATGCAATGCACAACACATTTATTTACACATGTAAACTAGAAAATGGTGATTTTACCCAAGTTTCAAGCATCTTTTCACAAGTATATATATATCCTCTCAGCATGCATGCATTCTTGCCCTGGCAATCTCTCTCTTTCTCACACACACACACACACAAATCCCATATTCTTAATCACAAATGCATTTGTTTACCTGAATTTAGTGGAGTAAACAAAAATTAAAGGTATAGAATACAAAAATATGCATAAACCTCTGTAAACAGCTTTGGATGTTGCGAGAAAAGCAGCACAGAATGGACCGAAGAGTTTATATTCCACAAATTTTTTAGCACTGCTCTGCTTGTTTGTTTAAAAACATTTTATAGTTTACATGCTGTATTATCTAAGATTTATTATATAAATATGTAATATTTATAGTGTGATCTCATCTGCCTCCTGGTGCATACAACATTCTCTGTAAAACAGGTTGCAACTTGAGTTTGTAGTTTTCTATCACAGGTGTTAAATCATGCATGGGATGTAAATGTATAGCCATTATAAAAATAATTTGTTTTAAAACCCCTTAATTACAGTGTGATAAAGTATTGAAATAAAGAAAGCGAGTATCCATATAAACATAGATGTAGATGTCTTAGCATTAAGAAAAATATTGCACCTTGAGACAGGATTCCTTTCAGTAAACAAATGTAATGCCGTTTGCATCTTGGCTACTAATAGTAATACAGCGCCACAACACTAGTCAACTGCAAGCAGATATGATCTGTCTTTCACACCACCAGCCTATGTCATGGAGCACTTGGAAAAGCCAGCCATGCCCCAGACTTCACACAGGAGGTGTCTGTGCATGACTCCTAGTAGGCTATGACAGCCACAAACAGACTTTAGTGGCCAGTACAGAAGCAATGACAGATGTCAAGTCAAAGCTACGGAAAGATTTCATCAGACGGCAACAATGTACATGTGACCTTTTACCGCTAAAGGCACACCCCAAAAAGCAATTAGATTCTTTAACATTTGTTCTGCCAGTATGTTGACAATAGGAATTCATGTTTGTTTGCTTCCCTGTTTTTGGTTTTAGCCAGACAGAAAGAAAACAAGAGTGACAGCTTGGCAAAATGTATGACAGGAATGTTACCTTTAGGACCATCTGGAGACCAGTCAGAATCATGCAGCTACCTATTTCACCCCTTTCCCTCTCTCTCTCTCTCTCACACACACACGCTCTCTCTCTCTCTCACACACACACACGCTCTCTCTCTCACACACACACGCTCTCTCTCTCTCTCACACACACACACTCATCCACAACCCTCTGGTGAGACACTGAACAATGACAGCATAGGCTAATAAATAACCTTTACCCCCCCCCCCCCACCCACCCCCTTCCAACAGCTCTCCTCCAAACACAAATCCCAAGACAAATGGTGCTGGAGGTCTAACATAAGCACAAATCACTGATCAGGTCTTGCCTTTCTTGAAGTTCCAAAGAAAAAGTTCAGGTTGTGTGGCTCCAAAGGAATGATGAACAAGTGGATCTTTATAGCCGCCTGTCTCCTCAATCCCTTTTACTGTGGACTTCTAGACACAGGGTGTCTAGTTGATGACACAGTAATGAGGTTCAGCTTTGTGTGACAGTCCCCGGCATGTCTAACCCACCCTGGCTTCTCCCACACTATTGCACGCTCCCTGCAAGCATAGAAAATTTCACAACACATTATAGTCGCAAAATACTACATACCAAGCACTGCATACCAAATAATGAAACATTTCGTGTAAAGCACAAAGTCGCAAGGCTATGCTTGCCAGGCACTAAAAGTTATACATTCCATGCAAAGCAATGAAAGTTGCAAAGCTTATTCCTGGCAAGTACTGGAACCAGGAAAAACATCCATGCACAACCCTCAGAGTTAAAAAGCAAACCACATGCAAAACAATGAAAGCAGATTTTGCTGAAAGTCACAAGACACATTCTATGCAAAAACCCTTTAGCCACGAACACACTGTATGCCAAACACTGAAAGTCATAATATTACCCACAAAATTTGTTCACTGCAAGCTCAAATTTATCTGAATGGGGGCAGCGTTTGAAAACAATCTACCATAGGCCATCAATGCGCATATTCTGAAGGGCCTCCAGATGTATGAAGGCACTAGCCATCTTAATGTAAGGGGTGCCAGCTATCCCAGGTTCCCATCGTTCCCACCATCGTTGTAAAATTCTGCAGTATGGCACATGTAAACAAAGATCTCTACAGTCTGTCCATATCATTCCTGCACTACCAAGTCCAGTGGCCATAGAAGTGATTGCAGGCAATTCATCCGTTCTTTCACATATATTAACTTGCCTGAAAAATGCTTGCATGGAAACGCAGTGTAATTTAAACTATGACGTAGTTCTGAATCAGATCCAACTGAGCTCACCCACACCCCAGTTCTTCCACCACTGATCTCTGGGACAATAGGCCTCAGGATGACCAGGACTAGGGAGTAGGGTAGCCTGAGAGTAGACCAATAACGCCTACTGCAGTTGTTCACTCAGCAGGACACTGGATATATCAATGAAACTTATTCACTTAGCACAAAACTGGCTAACAATTGTCCAATCACAACGCGCAACACTCACGTTGTAAAAATCGGTAGCACCAGAAAAGTAAACAAAACTAAAAAGGTTAGGCCCCCATGACATCACAGCTTGCTCTCTCGCTTTAGGCGGTGCGCCTCCGTCTTCCATACAGGTGGGATGACACAAACAGGCCGGCCACGGCGTGGGTGCCAAACCAGCATCTGTGCACTGTTGGCACAAGGAGGCGTGAGGGCACATCGTGGTATGGGCACATTGTAGTCCAGCAGCAGCGGCTGCCTTGGAACGGGGTTACTGATCAGACGTGCCCTCTGTCCTAGCGGCTTGCTAGGGTCTATGTCAATCTCAAGCTGCAACACCAGTCACATGCAGCTCAAGGTAATGTGACTTCAACAAGTCCATCAAATCACACTAACGTGACTTCCACAAGTCTGTCTATGTTTCCACACAGTACTTTTGCTGTCTTAGCGGTTTGGTAGGGTATGTCAATCTCAGGCTGCAACACCAGTCACATACAGCTCAAAGTAATGTGACTTCCTTAAGCCTGTCTGCTCTTTCTATGCAGCTGATCTCTCATCTTCAGCTTATTGGAAACAAGATGTAGCACACCAAACTTTACAAACACAACACTTGGCTTCTAATATACGTGTACATGCAACACTCAAAATGAAAAATTATTAGCAAGGAAGGACGATGCAAAAAGAGGATCTTTATTAATATATGTCAAGAATATTTTGCATAGTTCCCAAGTAATTTCTAGCATTTCAAACCCTAAGGGTGTAGGACTACTTATGTATATAATCTTCTAATTGTATATAGATTTTTGTTCTGATTTGAAGACTGGACTTAACACGCATGTGGGGCTTGGGTCACTTCACGTATCTTGGCTCTACCCTGACCAAATATGGATGATTGACTACAGAAGTTAAAATTGGACTAGCCCTTGACACAGCTGCTCTGTCAAATCTGGGTAAATTATGGAAGAACAGCAACATCAGTTTCTCCACCAAGATCAAGCTCTACAAAGCCCTAGTTGTCTCCATTTTGCTGCATGACTGTGAAAGCTGGACGCTGACAGTTGCGTTAGATGAAAATTGAAACTTAAAGAATTTAAGACCAAATGATTCCACAATCTCCTCAGAATCACCTGGACTGAACACAAAACAAATGTCTATTTCTGCAATAGAGCAGACAGACTGGCTGGTCCAGCAAAAAGAAAAGGAAGCTGGCATGAATCTGCCACACAACATGTCATAATACATTTGCTAAGAGTGACCATCTTAGGTCTTTTTTTTTTTGCTTGTATGCGTTGGGTGGGGAAAAAACTCAGTGTCAGAAATCTGTTGAATACTTGGGTGTGCATCTTGATCAAACACTTTCAATGCATGCTTATGTTAGTTCTGTCATTCTGAACTGCTTTTCTCGAACTCCGAATAATTGCTGCCATTCGTCCTTATCTATCTTAGTCAGCCACAGCTCAACTTTTTTCTTCTTTTGTGACCTCCCACCTAGACTATTGTAACTCTGTGTCTTTGCAAGGTTGTCGGCCAACCAAATTGCTTGTTTGCAAAGAATATACAGCAGTGCTGGGTGGCTTTAATGCAAAAGTCCTTTCGTTATTCTGCCCCAGCAGTGTGGAACTCATTGCCTGGCAATCTCTGTGATGCCCCCTTCCTGGAAACGTTCAAATCTAGACATATTGTTCCGCACTGCTTTCGGCTGTGTATGAGTTTTGTTGTGCTATACAGCGTGTGGTTGTGGGATTGTGCGGGCTGTGAGTCTGTGAGGGAGAGTGACTGGGGATAGTATGTTCTGAATTTTATATTTTTGTTTCTTATTATTTCTTATCTTTTCTTTGTAAAGTGCACTGAGCTCTCTGGGGGAACGGCACAATAGAAATACGCTTAAATAAAATCTTGCAAGGCACGTGGGAAGGGGGGGGGGAGAGGAAGCCAAAAGAAACCCTGGGTGGACAACATCAAGGAAAGGACACACTTGGCATCCCACATGTGTTACAAACACCGATGACATGTTGGCTGGCAGAGATTGTCAGAAGCTGCATCCTGCGACTTAACTATTCAAATTCATCATGACTCATGACTGACTGATGACCTGCAGCATTGATCAGCAGTTACTAGCATTTTTGGTAGGCCTAGTTATTACGATTTTGGAGTGATCAAACACAACCCTCCAAACAGTCCCACTGTTGTGATGTTGTGAGAACTGCCCTGCTTTTGATGACTCGGACTTTCTGAGCTTAAAAGTGCCATGTTCTGTTGAATGGCTAAGCTTCAAGAAAGTGCTGTAGACTGTATGTAAACTGGGAATCTCTAGTTTTAGTGCTTCAAAAAGATTGTCTTACAAATCCAACCGCAAATTGAATCCTGGGGCAGATGAAGTTCTATTGGTTCATAGTGACAATGCACGTGCTGCTGACATTTTGCCAGTAACAGATTAGTTGAATAAGTGTTTTCAAGAAGACATGTCAACCTATGATCAAGCCCAGAGTAGCAGCTGCCAGGCAATGACTGTTAGATCATAATGACTCACCAGGTGAAAAGTTTTGGAGAAACTAAGACACAAACAAGGGACAGAATTTATTGATGTTTGGTGACAGTGAGAAAGATGTTCATTCTTAGTTTGATTGAAAACTTGGACAATCGCTTTCCTCCAGATGATTTAAATATTTTGTCTGCATTGGGCACACTTTGATGTGTGAATGTACCCAGCAACAAACCAACTGCATCAATTTGGCAATATGTACTAGATGTAAGTTTGCAGGGGTTGTCCAAGTGATGGGGATGGTAGTGATGTCAATCAAGCAAAGCCAGACCCACTGTTTGACACAGGGAGAACATGAAGGTTATTCACAGAAATGAAGTCCACGCTGCAAGAGGCAAACCCAGACACATTTGACAAAGCTTGTAAGCTTGTTATTCTACAATTAGTAGGGTATTGAGACTTTGCAACCTGTCAGTTCTGTTTCTTGCAAATGGGGATTTAGTGTGCAGAACTCTTTCAAAACTTCTGGACAGGCAAAGCTGACAGATTTGGCAGTTGACAATTTAATGAGAATAGGAATGGAAGGTCAAACCATCTCGGAATGCAGTGGTGTCATTAGACAAACCGTCTCACTCTTTAGTGGTCACGCAGACCATTGAAAACATGTGAATATTCAAAAAGCTATAATATTGACATCAGTTTTGATGAAAAAGAAAAACAAGTGACTGGCACTTAGAGGAAAATCCAATTTAAATTTAAGACAAGGGAACTGAACCAACGTTTTTCATTGTTTTTGTGTCGTCCTGATGAAGGGGTAGTGCCCCGAAACATGTAGATTGTCTTCGTCTTTGTTCCGTTTCTAGCTTGGTTCAGTTCCCTTGTTTTAAATTTAATCATTTTTGCTCACAGCAAAAAATCTGGGTCTCACACATTTTTGCTCAGGCTGTGCATATGGTGTACACAGTTTTGGAAAACCTAGTGTGATCCCTGATGATTCAGCTCAAAAACTGAATGCTGCATGTGTAGAAGAGACAAGAAGGATAAGACATATCACCTCATACCTGCATGCGCCAAGAGATAGTCTGCAGGACAAAAGACTTCATGGTGACCATATTCCAGGCCACAAGCCACACATAGAAGCTCTGGTCACGAATGATGTGTGTCAGATTGGGCTCTAGCTGATGCCTGTTGGCAGGGTTGCGCCACGTCACATGAGGGTGGAAGTTGTCGTTCATGAAAACAGTGGCTGTTTGATACCGATCACATGGCCCCTGTCAAACACAAGAGTTTGTCTGTTATTGTTGCTAATACCAAGAAAGGCATGTACATGTATTAGGCTATTTACTGGAAAGCACTTACAAGCAGGTTTCAAAGCAGTGGCATGCAATTTCAGCTCAACACTTTATGAACAGTTTTTCTTTAAAGTGAATAACCTCATACATGCCTTTCTCAGTATGAGCAACAGTAACAGACCTGAACATTATGGCTTCTTTATAAGATGACAATTTGTGCTATATAATGTTTGGTGCCCCAAGACATCATTTGTAGAGTGCCATCTTCCCGTAAGCTATGGTACATTCAGTGGTTTCCCACTGCACAATCAGTTTGTCCCCTATCAGGAATTTCAGAGGCTAAAACCTTTCTTGCTTGACTTAAGAACATGTTGTGCACTGCTTGTCAGCACAAAAGCAAAGTTACAAATCTGATGGAAAGCAGGATGCAAGACACAAAAACTAATTTTTAAAAAATCTTTAGTCTGAGAATGCACACTTACCTTAAAAATAACTGTTTCATTGCGTGAGCCATACCAAGGATAGTGTCGGCCATCACAGTCACTAATCATGCTTTGCTTGCCACTTGTCAACTCTGGAAACTCCCAGCTCGTGCTGTAAAAGTCATAGTTATGCAAAGATGTTAAGAACATCAAACTGCCTCTGGATGCTAAAAAAATGGTTCAAAAGTTTTGCAAAGGAGTTAAAAACATCAAAACTGCATGATAACACAAATAATAAAATTGCATTATAAAAAGGAGAAATGCATAAGTTACATTATAATTCTGAGAATGTCAAAATTGTGAGAGCAACCTACCTGTATGTCACTGCTTTCACAGCAGCTTCAACTAATTCCAGTGGCAGAAAACTGCAGAGCTACTGCAGATTGGTTGTTTGGCTGCTTTATTAATGTCCTGGTACATATCAAGAGCTACTGCAGAAATTACAGTATTTAGCAATATATCCTGACTAACAAAGGCACTTACTAGCCTTCCTTGCCATAGGTATTGTGAAAGGTCATATCCGTGCACGCCTGAATCCATCCCACCTTCCATGCTTCAGCTTCGCAGAATGGGGAAATCTCCACTGTAGCCGAGGCTCTGCAAGTGGACAACCGCTTTTTACTCTTACTGCTTAGTCCATACATTCTTAAAGGTAAGGCTTTTGGTTGTAATTACGTTTATCTGTAAAGAACCCTCCTCTTTATATTTTCTGCATGTGTGTGGGGGTGAACTCGCGAACGTTTGGTGAATGATTGCACAGTGAGAAAGAATGAGTGAGAATAACCTCTGACCCTAGGTATACTATTAGCTGTACTGATGTCTGAGATGCCTGCATGTGCATCATAGTCTACAGTTTAGGCTTACAACAACAACAACAAACTTTTATAAAGTTTAATACCATGCTTTTTCACTCATCTAAAACAGTAAAGAGATTTGACAATCAACTACATATTACCTGACTTCTTAGTTACAGTAATACATATAAACATTTTTTGTGTTTATAATGTTCTTCTGTAACTTTTGTTTGCAACTCGGAATTCTCTAAAATATCGTGAGCTACACAGTACATGCTACTTGTTTTAAATTAAATTGAGTCCCTACGAGACCTGTATAACGAGCATCTAGAAATAACATATATATTATCGGTTACAAAACACAACACTGCTGTTAAAATGACGACACGGAATGAAAAATAAAGCAACATGCTTTACTGTTTAATTATTTCAAACTTTTTATGGAGGGCAACCTGAACCTCACTTAAAATCCTCCTAAATTCGTTAAAAGACAACGTAAGCATTCGCTCCGGCGCTACAAACGATTTTTTGTGACCTGATAAGCTTCTACAGATGCTCTGTAATATAGCTTAACGCTTCTGAAAAAAATGAAACATTACCTGAAGTTTGGTGTTCGGTATTTCAATACTGCAGGTGAACTTTCATCGATCTGGGTGGGTTCGTTATCAATTTTTGCCTCTATCCGTAACACCCGTATGAGAGGTCCGTCTCTTTCTGCAGGGCCTACGCAAATGGTTTCGTTACTGTTATTATTTTCTCTGTTAAGCGCTGATCTCCATAGCATAGATGATGTGTGTCCCGTTTCTTCCGTTTTTGAAACGGAATGATCCATCGGGACCTTCTAAGCTGGCCTTCAAAGCCGTTTTGAAGCGGCACAAGAATCAACCAGCTTTGTTTTTGTGGCCGCTAAGTGTCGTCTGCTCGAAGGAGATCCAGTCAAAACGGATAATCTCTTAACCAACATGAGACAAAGTACTAATTAACTCAAGATTTTTTCCAAACTAAGGGATATTACAAAGGCACTACAGTAGAATTATAAAAGCTTGTGTACATCTTTATTAATCAGACTAATTTTAAATTAATTCACAGAAATGATTTTGTTGAGAGTACATCTGAAAGTAATCGAGATACGGAAAAGACCATTTGACAACCCGGGTCATATCAAAAACTGCAGAATTCGTCTAACATTTACAGATGTATGTGTAGGCAGTTACAGCACTTTCTCCGAGTGCCGAACTCGCATCCCCGAGCTTGTAAATGGTTCGAACAGAACTTTAACGTCGAGACTGGCTTATGGGGCCGAGAAAATGACAAAATCCCCGTTTTCCGTGTCTCGAAGCGCTGGCCCGGATTTCTAAGGACAAAAGGGTTAAGACAAAACTCCATCTTTTATAAGCGTGTAATGAATAATAAATACCCTTACACTTAGATACAGAAATGGTATAGATATGTGTCTGAAATCAGTGAAATGTCATCAAATGCTTGTCTGCGGTGAACCAACCCCATTTCGAAACACCGGGCAGCCACAATTTGACCTGTGCGCTGTACAGGACAGTTTCTGAGGAGAAATAAAAATGCACCTTTATAAGTATTCAGTGCATAGACTAGTATACCGGAAATGTATACTTAGGTATGGAAATTGATCTTATGATTGGCTCTGTTTCTTCAACGTCAACAATTTTCCATGTTTCCAGTGCAGTTTAGGTTGAACTGCTACCAAGCCATGAATAATGAGACCGTCACTCTGGAGAGACTTGCTTCATTTCTACATTAAGAACAAACCCAGTTTTGGTGAGGTCTTGACTGCAGACTACTTTTAGTAGCACAGAACAAAACTGAAAGATTGTCTTGACAACAAATTTTCTAAAGAAATAACGTCTGCTTATTAACGTCTGCTATGTATTCCTGAGCGGTCTTGTGAAGGTATTCCAGAGTGTTGAGAATCCCTGGAGAATTGTGTTACAGTTGAGATTCTCTGTGAAGGAATGTCACCAATGACATAGCTAGCTAATTAGAAAATGCCAGTTCAATGCACCAGTAAAACATGAAATTAGGAAAAAAACAGAATTTTCTTCTGTTTGCAGATGCATGCATTGCTTGACTCATCGAGCATACCACTTGAACTTAGATACCACCTGCCCTTGTTTACCACAGCCTTTGTAGCAAGTCCTATCTCATTCTACAATGCATGACATCGCTGAAATCTCTGCATTTGGGGTGATTTTACATATTTTCGAACAATTGTAAAAAAAACAAAACAAAAAAAAAAACCTATGAAAGTTAGAAACATACTTCGAACGTTGTAGGAAAGATAAATTTAAGTGGAAAAAGCCTTTTCCTACCTAAAATCCGTCTGTTGCTGATGTTGTGTGAAAGACTGTGTTGAATCACGTAACCAAAGTGAATGTGAATTCCTTTTCGGCCGGCTGCCCTCTGTATCTGCTACAGAAGTTACAGAAACTTCAAAATTCGGCCGCTCGGCTTGTCCTGATAGCATGCAAACAGACCATGCCACACCTCTCCTCCGCACTGGCTCCCCATTCAGGCTCGCATCGACTACAAGTTGTCTACTCTCTGTTTTAATTTCTTCACTGGCGCATGCCCCATCTACTTTTCAGAACTTCTTACAATCTACACTCCAGTGAGACAGCTCCGCTCCTCTTCCGACGATCGCATTCTCTCAGTACCCCGCATCAGGACAAAAACATATGGACAGCGCATGTTCACCTTCTCGGCATCCACCCAATGGAACTCACTTCCCCACAACATTCGCCACTCCCCATCACTACAGACTTTCAAATGAAACTTAAAAACTTATCTTTTCGATAAGTACCTTGACTGACGTCACGACTGCCTGTGTGCATTAACTTACAACTTTCTCTGTTCATCCTCTCTTATGATACTTTTCTACCCACCTGTAAATGATGGACGATCTGTATCCTAACCTGTTGGTCAGTGTTGCGATCATCTCTGTGTGTGTGTGTGTGTTCGTTGTTTTTCATTAGACTGTGTGCCTTGTCCACGCAAAGTGTGCATGAAATGTGTTATCGCACATTAAAAATCTACATTTATTATGTGTTTATTGACAACAAACACTTGATAGGGTATCACAGCCATCTGCAGCACTTGTAGTCCATACGAATAAAAACATACAAATTCCTCGTTTTTTCCGCCTCACTAAGGTTAGTGAAGACATTTTTGTCTTCTGACAATAAATTTTTGAACATTTGTGAGCAGACATTCGAATATGGCAGCAGGTCATTTTTGCCCACTAACGAGGTAGCACCTTCAAGAGCACAGAACTCTGAAAACCCATCTGTTTTGGGATCTAAGGGAAGGAACTCTGTAGAAAAATGATTCTAGTATAGGAAAACACCAGTGACATCCTTTTCCAGTGAACCACTTTCGTGTTTTAAGTCTGCGCCAAATAGTGAGCACAGAGCTGAAATCCAAGCACAACAGTCGCAACACACACACATATTCTGCGCTCGTTTACTAGCGTGCAGTAGGGAAGGAGCCTATTCTTCATGATTGCGGCAAGCATTTTTAAAATGAACATACTGCTTATGCAGATTCTTTGCTTCTTTTCAGACTGTTTATGAGTCACCCTCTTAGTGTGGTCTTTGCCAAAGCACCTTCTCCTTTCAACTGGCACTGAATTTTTCTTTTGTTTTTGCCTTTTTACGTGTAGACCATCTGAGAAAACTTGTGTGCTGCGACTATTATCTTGGTGTTAGAGCTGATTCCTCATGAAGGGGTGATAGCAAGACTTGAGAAGGACACTCCCTGCTGATGCTCAGGCCTGGACGCTCCTCCTGGCTGCTTCAACCTTGACTCTTTCCCCCATTTTGTTGTCATTGTGATAAAGACAGGAAGCAAAGTATGAATGTGGTGTGCAGTGGCAATGGCTTTCTGATCTCTGCAACATACTGTTCACAGCAGAACGCCTCTCAAGATCATTGCAAATTGATTGGCAACATTTCATCCCTGAAACGAAAGGATTTCACATTGTTCGAACCCTGCTCAGTGATCTTGTATTCAAAATATCTTTAAGGTTATAGCTACTATTTCTGTAGTACATAAAATAAGTCTGACCTGGTTTGAATGGTGTCTGAAATTCATTTTTCCTCTTTCAATTACTGTTTGATATTCTGAGGCTTTGATGTTGCCAGCATGCTGCGACAGTCTTTGTTTTTACCAGTTGAAAGACTGGAGTCTAAACCACAAAAGCTAGCAGATCATGACAGAGGAACTTTTCTTTGGGGGCTTGGGTTCTTCAGACCCACAGTACCCTATATCAGACAGGACCCTCCTACCTCTGGAACCTTATCCAGCCTTATATTCCACCTAGAACCCTCCTCTCCTCTGTTGATGCCTTTGTCCTGGTTGTTTTAAAGGTCAAAACAAAGTCTCTGCTCCAACGGTTGGGAATTCTCTTCATGCCAGTATCTGCAACAACTCTGACTCAAATTCCTTCCATACTGCCCTTAGAGCTCATCTCTTTCTTTTATCAGTAATCCAGTTTAATCTATATGTGCGTATGAAGGATAGACTGCAGCGTATTGTGTGTAAAGTGCTGTGCCCGCGGTTGTGAGATAGATTGCTATATAAATATTTTGTATTATTATCTCATTTTGAAATGTACATGTTCTGTGGGGTGTAAATGGAGCCAGAAAAACTATTAACATCTGCTACAAATGCTGAAATTGCTACTGTTCTGACCCATGCTGTAGTGACTTCCCAGCATTTTTTGCCTTATAGTTTTATGCATGTCCATAAGCATATATCTTACAAATGTAATGTGGTTACAAGCTCCAGTTCTGGGAATTAGATTGAAAAAGCTGGATGCATCTGAGTCAGTCTTTAAAATAAAAGCAAAAAATAAGCTGCAGACTGCAGTACAATGTACAGTGTGCTCTTTAATAAATGTAACAGTAATGGTGTCATGGACGCTTATGCGCGTAACTTTTGAGTGCAGGTATCATGGGGGTGTGCATCAATGTATTCGCCATCGGCGTAGGCTTTGATGGAGGCCCAGATGGTTGTTGTTGGTTGACTGTGGCAGTTTGGATTTTTTGTTTGTTTGCTTGTAAGTTACTTTCTGAATGGATTATCCATATACAAGAATTGTGTTAAAATGATATAACTTATCATCATTGTGTATTGACTATTGCCAGTATTGGTGAGTACAGAGAAAGAGTGATGAGTGCTGGTCAGTTACTTCAGTCACCAGCTGAGTAGTGTTAGGGGAGGAGAATCTCGCGCAGAGAGGGGCGAAGGCAGGAGAGTTGTAGAGTGGTTCTGTGTGGAAGAGAGTGAGTGTGTTCCATAGAGAACACCAGTGTTCTCTGCAGTGCTTTGAGTGTCTCCTAAATTGGTGGGGGCTTTTCTGATCTGTGCGACTCTCCAGTGGTGTCGGGGAATTCTTTGTGTCATCCCTGAGAGATCGAGCAGGTGGGAGGATATATATCTCCGTTCAAGTGTTGGAGTTTGTTCCTGTGGATATAGTGAAGACAACTGTTGGAGTATTTTCCTGTGGATATAGTGAAGAGAAGTTTTTTTTGTTTGTTTTGTTTTGGAGTACCGCCCTCACTTGGAGTATTGTTGATATCTTCGTGAGTTTTCACGCTGAAGGAGCGCTTTGGAGTTTACACGTCGAGCATTTGACATCTTCGTCTACCGGCTCCATCTTGGTTCGACCACTAGTCTCTGTGGCGCTATGCGTCAGCAGCCTGGGCAGCTATAACTTGCTGCACAGAGATTCTTTATTTTGTAGAAGATCATTTGGAAAGGGGTAACGTACCCATCTTTCGGTCTTATGTCGTTAACCCCAACATTCGTGAAAGCAGGGTACAGACTGTTATGACATGAAGTTATCAGTGACTGTGGAATTGAGAGAAATATAAACATTTAGGACTTTATTAGTAACGAAACTTGGAGATTGAAGGAAGTGAAAGGTGCAATAATCTTTGGTATGGTCTGGGGTGTAATGTCTTGAAGTTATTAGTAACAGTGGAACTGGTGAAAGGACTGAAAGGGAGTTATGCTCTATATGCTGCTGTGCGAATGGTGGGTGTGATTGCTAGAGGAATGAGTGTAGATGCAATTTCTGCTAGAGTGATCTGGGAAATTTAAGAATTTTGTAAAAAAATTACCTGTGTGTAGTGACATTGCAGAGTGTTGGCCGATCTGGGTTTTGGATTGGGTTCTTGACATTTGTTCTGCTTGTACCTATAGTGATTGAAGTGAGTGAATTCTATTTTGGGAATTTCGGTAAACCCAGGGAGTTTAAGAAATTATACCTGGCTGGGGCCTCGTTGATTTTCACTGCTGGTCTTGTGTTGTGTTTTGCACGAGTGTTGGTAGAAAGGACACGCCCCTACAGCCCCCCCCCCCCCCC
>SMGT01000017.1:48142-72481 GCA_004794575.1 Lanistes nyassanus | reverse complement strand
CCCCCCCCCCCCCCCCCCCCCCCCCCCCCCCGTCACGGATGAGATGGACTGTGGTGAGAGGGGGGGGGGGGGTTGTAACAAATGGTTAATGCCAGCCCAACATTTCAGACTGTTCATTTGTTTTAGGGAGGGTGTGGACGAGTTGGTGCCACAGAAATATTGCTTGTACTGAGAGTTACTGGGTCTGATTCAAGCCTTTTTCTGTCCATTCTATAAAATCGTCTACACTGTATCAGGTTACAGTCCACAACTCGTCACATTGTAATTCATTGACCCTTTATACTAATAATGAATAGTTGTCTGCATGGATGCTCTGTCTGCTGCGCACGCAAACACACATAGTGCACACACACACACACAATGCATGCACACATACACACACACACAGTGGACACCCAGAGAAGTGCATACACGTATGATAGAACTTAGCAGAACATGAGTCAACAGGCATAAGTCTATTAATATTTTTGCTTTATTTTTTCATGGATTGAAAGAAGAATGATCATTCAAACACAACAAAGATTTGTTGGGATACTACAATGACAAATTTGTTTCAAATTTTAGCAGTGGATTATATTATGTCAGCCAAGCCATGCTGATTTCTTTTGGAAGTGCTTGTGAATTCCTTTTGGTCAGAATTTAGGAGTATCTAAAACCACTCGTGTAGACTTACGCGCTGTGTAAATAACTTTAAAAACTGCATATGTGAACACAGCATCCTGCACCTACCACACTCCCTGCACAGGCACTCTCCATTTCCACTACCATGAAAAAAGCCCGTACACATAAACACAAACACATAAAAAAGAACTTATCTTTGCTTTCAAACTTGAAAAATACAAATTATACATACTTGTGTACCATAAGATTGAGCATAAAATGTATTTAAAAATCTGGTTTTATTGCATTTTTCTACCAGAATATGCACACATTCAGCATCTATATGAATGTATGTGACAAATTTTACAACTGAAGCAAAGGTAATTTGTGACAGAGAATGACAATCTTTGACTGCCGAAACCAAATAATTAGAGGCTGGCATTAAGGTCAGTATTATAAACTACAGATGACACGATGTCACTGTTTATACCACCATAATGTCAGAGAAAAAGACAAAACTCGTGTTAATGACGGGTCGAATCTTTGACTTTATAGCCACCTCAAATTAACCCCTAACATTGCCACCTGCTTGATTGGTTGAATTTACTTACCTACCCTTTCCTCTTGTAACCATTGCTACATTTGTTTTATTAGTCCGACAAAAGATATGTTGAGAAAAATATCAGTTATATGTGTATATTTTAAACAAATCAGCATGCAAGCACTGAGATAAAACCACCATGGTCTCTGAAACAACCAGTTTTACTTTTGTTTTATTCACTCACATCAATAACTGTAAGGTGATACAGTCAGCAAATACCAAGTTTTTGGTATAATGTATGTGATCTACGTTTCACGGCACTGCTGTTATGTTTACCATACCGTTCGCCTGTCAAGAATATGCTTTAAGAATGAGCTATTTACTGCAAACTTCACCCTGTTTGCTTGAAACTGGACATCATTTGTAGTGGCATGCATTCACCCTCTCGTCTTCCATCATAATGATCAACCAAGTCTCAGCAACATTAAGTAAAACTGCTTCAATCTGCACACTACAGTCACCTAGTGCTATTCATATTTACCGTGAACCTATAAACGTTCGGGGGAGATCGTAGTTCTCAATGTGGGAGGGGGGGGGGCAAGAAAATGATAAAACTCTGCATACACCCGAGTGGCAGAAAGGACTGGTCGGTTGTAACTTGGTCATTTTAATTCACTCTTCCTTCATAATCTGCCCCTGAATCTGTGTACGTGTATTCTATCTAAACAGGAATATGCACTATTCAAAATCTGTGCAGTACGTGTAATTGTACTTTCAAATATTACCCTCTCATCCTTTTGGCTGTAGTTCTGGCTTTCATACTCCGCAGTACTCGGAAAAAGTCCACTGCCTATCAGGTTTAATCAAGTTTTGCAACCATACCGAGTTTTGTGCCAATCAAGGACAATATATTTGGGAGTGTAAACTTGTGCATAGGATGAAAACAGTTTGCAGCTTTCAGCAGGGTTCTAAGTTCTGCCTTTCACAGAAGATGGAGATGGAATTTTAAGCTGCATTTTTTCCCACTTCCACCAAAGGAGTGTCACCACTAGCAAAACAATACCTTGGCATGCCAATGTAAGATGAATGACTGCATTAGGCCAAATTACAAAAAAAAAGTCTTTCCATTCACCCAACTGCAACTACGTTTTGCCATCCACCCTAACATTTTTGTCTACCGATGTATTTAGAATACCACACACACACACACACAGAGAATACTCCACTTCAGGTCATTGCAGGAGATGATGAAAGTACTCAAGTCTATAACTCTTGCATGATCAAGGGATAGCGCTGGTTTTGAAAACTGTGACAAGACCAGACATTCCCCATGGCTTTGCTGTTAACCTAGACAAGTGTGACCACCCAAAAGAACCTGTGAAGGTCCCATTGAACTGCTGTATATGAAGCAGCGCTGAGCAGAAAGGCTCTGTGTGCCAACTGGAGGCAGGACACCTTGACGCAGACTTGACGACCACGTTCAAGGCCGTGCTGCCCATCTGTGATAAGTGCAAACGACAGGGAAGGAGCCCATCGTACAGTGGCCATTTGGCAAACAGAAAAACCAACCAACCAGCAAAACAAAACCTGAAGAAAATCCTACCTGCCTACCCTAAACACCCAGAAAAGGGAAGAACTTGAAAATGTTAAGCACAACTCCAACCTTGTCCTAAATCTACATCTTCTCTGACCCCTCCAAAAAGGCATTTTTAACTACTTCACCAAATACTAACAGATCTTGAAACACCAAGTCAGTATGCTAGGATCCTCTATGCTAACTTTTCATCTGTGTTCTATATATGCACAACTGAAGGCTGCAGGAATAGAATCAAGGATGCGTTCCTTTCATCTCCACAACTGCTCTGCAGCCGTTACCTCAGAGCCCGTCAAACTGCAACATCAAACTATCGGCTAAGTCTTACCTCAAGAGTTCCACTTGCTCCCATCGGGTTAGCAGAAGTTTCAACCCCCCCCCCCCACCACAGCCACCACCAGGCAGTTACTGCACTAAACCTTTAGTTGAAATCAGTTGGCTCAGAATGATCGTACACATTCAGAACGCGTGCCCTCCCACCTTTGGTCATTCTATGGGGGTTCATGGGTGTGGGTATGGTTGTGTATTTCAAGACTGTACCTGTATGATTTCACTTTGTTCTGTTCAATGTTTATATGTACACCAGTTACAGATCAGGCAATGACTTTCTGGGTGACAATAATTTTGAAACCCTGTGGTCTGAATTCACGCGTGCCGGGCGCTAAGACAACTGCGTATGCCTTGGAGAACAAAACGAATAATCTCTAAACCTACTTTTGACAAAGTACTAGTTAACTCAAGAACTTTTGATAAAAAGGAGCTAATCCAAAGGTAATAAAAAGTATTAGACAAAAATCTACAACAATTGTGTATATATCTAAACATAAATATTTTTTGTTGATAGTATTGTTTGAGGTCGACGAGTTACTGCCCTTATTGTGACTACAGGCGAAGTCCACAAAAACCGAAGTATTCGAAATGCGGAAAAGACAACCTGGCCACTCGAAAAGCGGCTCAAATCAAGAGCTTCAGAATTCACAGAACATCTTCCAAAGTGTGTTTTGGCAGTTATGGGAAGATGTCTTAACTGTTGACGAGGAAATGACGGCAGCCTTGAGTGTATGTGCTCACAGAGATTCACGGTGTGCCAGTCTGAGGCCATTAATGAAACTCATTGAGATCAGCTTCCATGGACTCATTTGGCTTGCAGGAACTGTGATCGCATTTCTGATCTCACACAGAGTACAGGACATTGCAGTAATTGTTAATTTATTCTTTGGTAAGTATCATATCCCTGTTTCGTAAAGGAGAAAGAGCTGCAGCTTATCACTTTTTATTTAGTCTAAATATTACTGAGGAACTCAGGAAGTGACTATCGCATCTACACAACTCGAGGAGTATTGCACTAGTGGCGCTCATTCTTTTATCTGCACGACTTTTGCGCGATTCGTGCGCTGGCAGTGTACATTCTCTTATCCGCACGACCAGCTGATGCAAAAGGTATACGTACCTCAAATTTTGGCAGTGGCCTGTAGTGACTCCTCTAATTGGTTCTACGACAGTAGACGGTTTGAGAGGTTCGTGTTTAGCGCATGCGCATTTCCCTCGTTTATGGATTGCGAAGATATTTCTCTCTAAAAGTTAGGTTGTGGAGCCCAGGAGCGCTTAAATACTTTCTCACCATACGACAGAAAGAGTGTGGAGGTGCTTTTGATGAGTTGGTGACCGGATAAGCATGCATTTTATCGTTGTACCAGAAGGAAAGTTCGTGATATATTCTTGTGATAAACATTGCCACTAGGCACTATGACAGTAAAAAGAAATTGCTCCATATATATCATTTTTGACAGATGGTGATAAACTTGAAAAAAATAGATTCTGCACTACAAAACACATGAATCAACCGACTTTACATAAATCCAGGAAAACGAAAGGGAGTTGTTACTGATATAAACTTCAAAAATTTTTTTAAAGTGTAAGTCGGGTGTGATCTGAGATCTCTGGTACTAGACCCCTATTAATACTGGCCATTTACTGCTGCTGGCAGTAGTACTGTAGGCTACTCTAACGTCTGAGGTGAGGTTCTGCCACTGTTGACATGCTTCTGATCTATTTACTAATTTAGTGACAGAAATAGTCTGATGTGTAGTACTTCACCTGGATGTGGGTGCCAGGAGAGCGGACTCATGGCAAACCCGATGAATGTTGCAGGTCGCTTTTTTCCACTTAGCCAGTCTTTTAGACCCATCCATACACCGAGCTACAACAAAAATGTATGCCATAATCAGTGTCAATCTGTTGTTTGGTCAAGGAACAACTACAAATCGTTTCCTTGCCAACCATGTGTGTTTTGCTACTCAGCTCGAAAAAAAATAACCATAGAATGCGAGTACGTGACTCTGTTCTTTGGCCCATGTAACATCGGGACTCTCAAACCATCTATAAGAAGCAGCTTTGGTTCTACAACAATTAGAAGCAGCTTCTTTTTTGGCCGAGCCAGTCCATAGCAGAATAGAGTTGTGCAGTGTCATATTTTCAAATCAGCTCAGAAGCACCTTTGGCCACTGGACTGAGTTCACGTGGTCTTGCGTTGACTGATTGCATGTGTATAACCAAAGTAACCAAAATCATCGCGAGGTGGAAGTACTGGCCCTCAAAAATAATCAACCTTAACCAAGTCCAACGAACTGAGCGTGAAGCAGCTGTCTTTTTGCTAAAGCAAGCTCCATATTTGCATCAATCCATAAATTAAGCTCTAATGTAAAAAAAAAAAAAAAAAGAAGTTGTGGATGCTAGTTCAGAAGCAAAAGCAAACCAAATTTAACTCAATCGTGACGGAGAATCCTACCTAGAGTAGGTCCCAGGGGGCCAGGGCATTTTTAGCCTTTTTTCAAAAATTCATTTAAAAAATCTCCCAAAACAATAAAAACATTATTTAAAATTGCTAACTAACTACAATAAATAAAGAAAACTCATTTCTTACCGTGTTTCTTGGACCTTGTTCCATAATTTTGTAAATCCTTTGATGGAAACACAACTGAAGTTGAAGAAATCAAAAAGTCCTCGCCATTCCTTAAACAGTCTGTACGACATTGTTTGCTACACGTGCTCGCACGTTTTTCTCTTCGTAATCACTTTCTTGGTTCTTTCAGGCACAAATAGTCTTATCTTCATCCACTTTATCACAGTAAATTTGAGAAACAATGTGATTTTGCTCTTCAGCGTGTAATTTGAAGAGTAAATCTAGCATTTCTCAAGTGACAGACCACATGTGAGTACTCGCTTCAAACTCCGCCAAAAACCGGTCTCACTGACAGTTTAAAACACAGAAAAGGGAAGCAACTCGTGAAGAAATGATTCAGCTTTCGATTGTAAGAGTTCTTTCCCTTAAAAGATTAGCAGATGAAATTTTAAAAATCATAATTCGAACGGACTTAATCTGGCCCGTAAGGCGGAAACGCATTGCCAATGGAGCGGGCTGTCGGTTTTTCGTACGGTGTCAAAGAGTTAAAGGAATGTGAAAACCTGCTATACTCAAATCCCTACAGAAACAATATAACTATCAGTAAAATTCTCCAACTTTCAATATGTAATGGCATCCCTAAACCCTGCAGTGCTGACAAAAAAAATATGGGAGGTAGAACTTAGAAGCACTTTTGTGTGGTGAAAAACTTGGTCTTTGAATAGTTTTTGTTTCTGAAAGCTATCCTCAATGTGTATAGCATCCGACTAAATGTTTAGAAAAAGTCGCATCCATTAGGTCTTGAACCCAATTCTTCTATAATTGTGACAACAGCCTACTACTAGTGGCACTATGTCATATGGTAGCTAGGTCAGGTCAGCTTGGATCCCTGGGCTTCAGAAGTGTGCACTTACTGATGTGGTGATACGCTTGCTTCTGATATATGGAGTATACAATGTTAATGTTCAGCTAACTTTAAAGCAGCTTCATTAATTAGTGGCCGAGTCAGTTTATTGCAGCTTGCAGGTCAGTGCGCCACATTTTCAGCTTGTCATGTCAGGCTGCCACAGGGCTACAGTCTTTTAGTCACAGGGGTTGGGGCAGCTCATCGAAGTCTTATGACCAGCTTGCCACACCATCTTACCACAGTTACACCAAATGCAAAAGTAGCTATTATAATTTCCTAATAATATGCAGAAAAGAAGCCACATAATGTTTGAAGCAAGGAGACAAAGTCACACGTGCCATAAAGTGGATGATGTGATATAGATCTACCATCATACACAGAGAGATTTTCTCCCAAGCATCAAGAAAATGTCTCCAAGTCCATGCACATAGAACTATTGATTTACTTTTATTGTCACAGTGACAATCAGAAAATCAATTTTTGCTTTTTTTAAATAGAAATCTGTACTTCTCAGCGTCAAAAGTGGTATAATTTATATTCTACACATGTACAGTGGAACCCCCTTATCATGAGATACTGTGGACAAGCGAAATCACCTTTGGGTAACCACATCTTGTGCTAAGAGAATAAGGGCAGGCTTAAATTTTTCTAATTTGCAATGGGACCTTAACTCTTTGGGGACACCGCAGACGGATGTCGATCGACGGCCGACAGACCGTTGAGGCCACGCAGATTGGCACCCGTCGACAGATTCAAAACTTTGCAGTGACTTATTTAACGGTATAAGGGAAGTAAACTTTGTATCGTTGTAAAGCTCTATCATCGGTTGTTTCCCCTGCACTGTCTAAATGAGTTTCGGAAACAGTTTCGGCTAGCCAACCAATGTTAAGTGCAGTGACTGACCGGTCTACTTCCATCAGTCAAAATGGCTACACGTGCAAAGAGAATCTTTCGTCTATCTGCGGCCCTGAGTTTGTGAACTTCAAGGGTGGAATTACGTTTTAATTCAAAGTGGAACCATTCACCAACAGATTCAAAGTGGAATACTCCTGATAATTGGATTTATTTACCTGTGGGAAGTGGTCAAACAGTGAAACCTCCTTTTGGTTCAATTTTTTGTGTGTGCAAAAAGTGACTACATTTGGCACCAAATAGTAAGTACTATTTAATATTTCTAACTAAAAGTGTTGTTTGCATTGGAATGTAGAAGAATAGATCTTTCTAAATATGTAAACTAGATTAGTGTGCGTTTGGTAGTTTTTAAGGAGTATTATTTTTAAAAAACAGGTAAATCTATGCGGCCTCTATGGTTTCTACATAGGTCTTAGCCTGTGTCGCGAAAGAGTTAAAAAGGATTTCACAGTAGCTACTTGAAAACTTGTAAATTGGCCAAAGTCAAAATTAGTCAAACTCACTGGTGTCCATGCCCATCAATCTCTGAAATATTAGAAAACCCTTCTAGAAGATCATGTCTTCTATGTACCTTGCTTACGTAATCTAGTAACATTATAATTCAGCTCATGGGGAAAGAACCAGTCATATGAGAGCCAATCAACCCACAAAACCCTATGAGGTCATAGGGGACGAACTACTTAGATGAGAAAACAGAAGTGTATCCATTAGTGGGACATGCAGACAGAATTTCGTTTCAGTTAACTGTTTACTCTCACTTGTTCTCATGCTAACCAGGTTAGTTTTGGAGCATTTTGGATATTTGGGATCCAATTTGTCATTACATCCACTCTCATGAGCGATTAAAATTTATTGATGAAAAGAAGAGTATTGGTCGGGAAGTCAGAACTGTCTTGTGATAGCTGATGTCTCATGGTATCAGATCTCGTCGTAAGTGGGCTCCACTGTACTGTCGTAGACCATAAAATAAACAGTATACTGTTAGTGTTGGTGTTAACTTACATCAAACTTTTTTACCTCCACCAGTGGATACTCTGAACGATGATTCATTGACTGTATCAAATGTCATTGATCATTTTGTGTGCTCGTGTGCAGTCAGGTTACATGCATGGGATGGTTAATTATTAATGTTATTACAGTTCCCACTACACATTACAGTAGCTGATGTGGCAAGCTGCCATTGCATCTGGCCATGTGGCAACTTTTAAGTTGACCCTTTGATGACCTGGGTCAAATATATGACCAGTTGCCACATTGGTGTGCTGAAAAAGTAGTCAGTCTACCAGAAGCTTAACGAGTTAAGTGACATGGCCAGATCAACCCAGTGAAGTGGCTAAGGTGACTTGTTTAATGCTGATATTATCTCAACTGATTTCTAACCTCAATTTAATTTTATAATACTTCCCTGGCTTATTATGTAGTTGCCAAGTCAAGTGAATCAGCAAGCATATTGTGGTATAGCCACTAATTTCTACTTAAAATAACTAAAGTTTTCTTTGAATTTGAATACCTTTAATAAAGCTGTCTTCCACTATTTTGTCCTGCATGCTGCAAGATGGTGGTTAATTTTTTTAAAATTATGTTTGTCCTGAAGAAGGGGCAATGCCTCAAAATGATGTTTTGTTTGTCTAGTTGTGCTTGTGTAGCCGTGTTTGTCTACTTTTGCTTGGTTAAGTTTTCTTTGTTGTCACCTTATTTATCCCAAGCAACAGTCACATGTTTTTCTGTTTCCAAATATCCTTAGTTTGCTTCCCTTACGATTTTGTTCCAAGCCATGCATCATTCAGTGATTTCCAACGAGGGATAAGCATGTTTTAAGTCGGTTTCCCAAAACACTGACAGTGCAAACAGCTTAGTGCATATCCCTTAAGCCAAAGTTGTGCAAGAGCATGCACATCTCAAATTCTGAAGCTTTATATGCAGTACTTTATTGGACCAAATGCATTGTAGCACATCTCAAATTCTAAAGGTTGATTTGCAGAACTGTATTGGGCCAAAAACACCACATGGCAAACACATACATTGTAAGCATAAATGTATTTGTAAATGTAAGCAGCCTCCTTGTACATGTATTCAATTATTCTATAAGCTGATTGCACTATCTGTACCAGTAATGTGCAGGAATATATTTTATAGTCAACAAGTATAATGCAGCTGGGACTCTTTTTTTCTCTCTATCTAACAGCACTGCTATTGGATCTGGTTGTTGTGGGCTTGACCAAAATCATTTTCCGTCGATCTCGGCCTGTGCACAACAACATGGACATGTTTGCTACCGTTTCTGTGGACAAGTTTTCATTTCCGTCTGGCCATGCCACTCGTGCTGCCCTGGTAGCTACTTTCTTCACGGCCAAGGTCGTCTCTTGGCATTACGTGCCATTTATTGTGATGTTTTGCATCTGTGTTGGACTTTCTCGAATTCTGCTTGGTCGGCACCACATCATTGACGTCTTGTTGGGGTACGTTATTGGAGTGCTGGAGTACTTGCTGTACTCGTACTGCTGGGTGTCGGGACCAGTGCTGGAACATTGGCTTGGCGACTACTTTGGACATGTTCATCTAGGATGATATGATCTCCTGACGCAGTCGTGAAATCAGATGTGTAATTCCATCACGTTTGGAAGTAAATTACTTTTAAGTTGTAGACAACAAAGGAAATGAGGCCAAGTGGAAAGGGATGCAGACAAAGTCAACATTTCGGGGCACTAGCCCTTCGTCAAGACACAACATGCACACAAAATGGTCCGTCTGTAGCAAGTTGCACTCACCTGTGCATTGAGCACCACCTGGTGGGACAATTGTGCAGGAAGTGGAAAAGGAGCATGAGGAAGGGAACCAGGAAGGAAGGGGGGAGAAGATAACAGAGGGACAGATTGAGTAAGGATGAAGGTAAAGCTAACACAAGGTGTGATAGAAGGGACAGATTGAGGAAGGATGAAGGTAAAGCTAACACAAGGTGTGATAGAACTGTTTGGGATATATTGCGATAAAGTGGGATAAACATAATTATAGAAAGGCAGTGAACAAGTAAAGGCGATGGTGAGAGGATAGGAAAGTAGAGACAGATTTTTAAAAAAAAGAGAGAAACGTAGATTTTGTCTTGAAAGTTTTATGTTTATTTGCAAAATCTTGGCATAGCCTAACAATAACATACATTTACATTATTGAGTATGTTGCAAATATTTGTAATAATAAAAATGAGGGGTATATGTATTTGTATGAGATAAATGTACATGTAATTGATTTGCGGTGCTCAAGGGTATTTTCAAAAATAAATTCCATAAATTCATTTACCTGTCATGTCAGGTCTATGACTTATGTTAGATCATAAGGGGAAACAGGGATGCCCAGTAAATTCATCTACATTTGTGGCTAGCTCCTCCAACTAATGCTGCTGTCGACGTTAAGGTTACTAACCACAAGGCTGTTGGGCTGGACGTCATATTTGGTCTGACCTGCTACAGAAGTGCATGTATCAAGAAGTTACCTTAGCAGTAAGAGGAAGGTTATATAAATCAAACCTTTCTTCTTTTGAAACACTCTGTGTCATGTCTTTCAGAGCATTTCCTGTAAATACATGTGTATAACCAAAGTACAATTGAATCTTCTGATTTCTGTGTGTGTATTTAAGGGATTTCTTAGTAAGAGGAAAAACGTGTGACTGTTGCTTGAGGTAAATAAGGTGACAACAAAGAAAATTTAACCAAGCAAAACTAGACAAAACATCAACATTTCCGGGCATTGGCACAAGATGACACAAACGGATAGCAAAACGGGTTTCTTAGCTGACAGAGACAAAGGTCCACCATGGTCGCTGGAAGGAAATGTGAAGAGGGGACAGTATGTGAGAGGTAGGGTATGCTGTTCCACCAGTCAGTGGCGAGAAAGCTTACAGCCAATAGAATGGCCTATCCTATAGGGGCTGACAGAAGGGTGGGGGTAACCAGTAAGGTAATGGGGGAGGGGGTCATGAAGTGGATTGAAAGAAGGTTGGTGCTTCAAGTTCAGTCCTGTGGAGGCCATGGTGCCGAAATGGGAAATGAAATAAGAGTCCATATTTTTGTGGTCTATGGAGTCGCCATTCATTTGCCAAACAGCACAGGCCATCGTGTTATCTAGAGTGTCCGGGGGAATGTTCAAGTGTCTTACGACCAGAGAGTTTCTCTTATGTCTTATGTTAGTGAGATGCTGCTTGAAGTGGTTGTTAAGTGTGTGTTCCATCTCACCAATGTAGAGCAGAGTGGGGCAGGTGGTGCATGAGATGACATAAATGAGGTTTTTGTTGGTGCAGGTGAAGTGACGTTTTCAGTGTGTTGAGGTGTGGGCATGTGTGACTGGGAACCATCACATGGGGAGGTGCCAAAGAATAGAGGGGAAAGGGTTCACATTTTCAGTTCAGAATAAACAAGATCGTGTAGGTTTTTTTTTATCCTGCTGAGATGGCAGGAGAGGGGTTGACTGAAGAGTTGTTTGGATTTGGATAGTAGGTGCCAGGAGGATTTTACGTACAGGAAGGTTGTGGGGGTGGTGGGTTAGTACGGCAGTGGGGTGAGGCTCGGTGTGTTTGGTGGTGGGTGGGCTGGAGCCTGAGTGTTTGTGGTGTAGAAGCGGCTTTTTATTTAGCAGAGTGCAGGAGATCTAGATGGTAGTCACAGGCCAAGAAGTTAAACATTTTGTCTGAATGTTCGTGGAAGTCGGTGTCGTCAAAGCATAATTTATGGAGTCTGAGGAATTGTGAGTAGGGTATGCGTGCGAGTCTGTGGAGTGTGAGTGGGAGTGGAAATCCAGGTGTGTGTGTGTCTGCGGAGGGTGAGTGGGAGTAAAAGTCCAGGTGTGTGTGTGTCTGTGGAGGGTGAGTGGGAGTAAAAGTCCAGGTGTGTGTGTGTCTGTGGAGGGTGAGTGGGAGTAAAAGTCCAGGTGTGTGTGTGTGTCTGTGGAGGGTGAGTGGGAGTGGAAANNNTGAGTGGGAGTAAAAGTTATTACGCCAGGTGTGTGTGTCTGTGGAGTGAGTGGGAGTAAAAGTCCAGGTGTGTGTCTGTGGAGGGTGAGTGGGAGTAAAAGTCCAGGTGTGTGTGTGTGTCTGTGGAGGGTGAGTGGGAGTAAAAGTCCAGGTGTGTGTGTGTGTCTGTGGAGGGTGAGTGGGAGTAAAAGTCCAGGTGTGCGTGTCTGTGGAGTGAGTGGGAGTAAAAGTCCAGGTGTGCGTGTGTCTGTGGAGGGTGAGTGGGAGTAAAAGTCCAGGTATGTGTGTGTCTGTGGAGGGTGAGTGGGAGTAAAAGTCCAGGTGTGCGTGTGTCTGTGGAGGGTGAGTGGGAGTAAAAGTCCAGGTATGTGTGTGTCTGTGGAGTGAGTGGGAGTAAAAGTCCAGGTGTGTGTCTGTGGAGGGTGAGTGGGAGTAAAAGTCCAGGTGTGCGTGTCTGTGGAGTGAGTGGGAGTAAAAGTCCAGGTGTGCGTGTCTGTGGAGTGAGTGGGAGTAAAAGTCCAGGTGTGCGTGTGTCTGTGGAGGGTGAGTGGGAGTAAAAGTCCAGGTGTGCATGTGTCTGTGGAGGGTGAGTGGGAGTAAAAGTCCAGGTGTGCGTGTGTCTGTGGATTTGTAGTGGATGGTGGTTGCTGACCAGCTGTCCTGCAAAGTTATGTTGATGTCGAGGAAAGCGACAGATGAAATGTTGTAGGTGTACTGTATGGCAGAGTGGAAGTGTTGTGTGTACTGAATGTATTGTACCACCTGTGAATCTGAAATGAAGGTGGCTCCCAAACTGTGGTCAGTGTACCATCTGTATAGTTCCTGTGTAGGACCCATTTAGGTGTTGTGTTCAAGTCAACCCATAAATAAACAAGCCTAGCTGGGTCCCATTTTATTTGTTTTTGTTTCTTTAAAAAAATGATATGATGCAAAGCTCTTGTCACTACTGTTAATCTGATTTCATGTGCACAATACATTGGAATTATGAAATATACAGACACCATAATCCACGGCCACTGGGAAAATCTGTCCATGAAATAACATACATGTGTATACATATAAAAGGATAGTAACAGGTAAAGCTTTGTCACAGCATCATGCTTTGTGGAAAATCTGTGACTGTTGAGTACTTGTAAAGAAAGGAAAGATTGTAAAGACCCTTCAGAATGGCACAACCTAGGAACACGCATTTTCGTTCCATCTTTCCACTCAGTGATTTCTTTACAAACAGCATAAATAATGCACTGTAAACTCAATAGTACATCATGTTAAAACCAGGAAATATACAGACACCGCAATCCAATTTAAAAAATCTTTTACGAGCAACTAGTAAAAAAAATCAAAGATTAGAAAGTCCAACAAACAGGCTCACAGGTGAGAACACAGCCACACAAGATGCCACAGCCAAGAACATGTTTTAAAACAATCTTTCCTGTCAATGATTTCTCTACAAGCAGCATCATTTAAAGGTACTTGGACACATACCAAGTATGCACAGCAGCCATCTATTGCTATGTTTTACAAGGTGCTGTTTGTTGTGAGTGTATTTTTGTGAAAACTTTTTAATATCAAGAAAACATGCTGGCATAATCTACAATGTAACTTCTTTTGGTGGAGGTCTGCTACGCTGTTGGGGGAAAAAAATCTCACAGCCCACAGGTGACCTCACAAGGATCGGCAGATGATACACTACTGCCTTTCCTCTGGCTGGGGTGTGAGGGAAAGAGGGATGTTTAGTTTAATTTATTTTCACTCCTTTCCTCGTGTAGAAATATAAAGCGTGTTCTACATCCTGGGTCACTTTGTTGAAAGGCTGACCAGGGACCTGTCCACTGCGATAGAGAGTATCCTCTCTGTCCCAACCGATGAATTCCTACGTAGATGTCTCTCTTGTATGCCTCACTGTCTCCCTTCATTTCCGCTTTGGTGCAGATCTCGCTATTAGTATTATGTGGTTCTGCTAGAGCATGGGAATGCACAGATTCACATGAATTTAACACAGCAGACACTGACTGACATTTGTGTGGTGAGTTGATCACTGAAGGCTAGTAAATAGTGAGAAATTAATCACAGCTGCAATAAACACACAGTTTTTTAAAAAATGATTTCAGTTAGATTTTGCTGTGATGTTCATGTGTCCCAATACCTTTAAATCACCAGTGCACAAATGCACTGTAAGCTCAACACTTGTAGGTCCGTTGTTATCACAACAAACAATAATGTATAAAGGTCCTATATGCCCTAGATCCGAATGAAAGACAAAAAAAGCAGTTAAGTGCAAATCGTCATACTTGACATATACTTAATGCTATAAAACTTTCCAAACTGAACAAATACAAGAATACGTTTATTATAAATCGGATCTATTCTAAATCAAACCTCTCTCTCTCTCTTGAAGAATGGGTTCTTCTCTACAGAATGGGCTTTGTCAACATTTTTGCATGATGCTTACCAGGCAGCATCAAAACTTAGCTTGGTACACCCAAATATTTCTATGCACTCACCGCAGTCATATTACCACCACACTCCCAGTCTTCTCAGAACTTGTCAAACCATTCAGCTCTGTAAACCAATGTTCACCCATGGCTTCAGTTTAGTGAACACGTCAGTCGCTTTGCCTAATTTCCCTATTTAGCCTCTGTTTTTCCTTATTTCAACCCGTGACTGAATATCATCAAGTGTCTCTGGTTTTTGTTAAAACCACAATCCTGCGAGTGTGTGTAGCTTGAAATAAGTCAAAAGGCTTTATAACATGATTTCTGTGTGTCGTTTGGAGCTTACTTTTTTAACCAATAACCGTGCACTAAACTCCCATAATACTGTATCCCCCAAAATCTGAGTAAGAACTGCAACCATATGTATGACTTGGGTGTAAATCCTTAGTCCAGGCATACAGAACAATGAAATAATAATGTCAGTTGCACAGCTCATAACTAAGGAAGTTAGAAAAACTGGCGTAAGCTTAGACCAATAGGGGTGGGGGGCACACGGATGGACTACTGTCACTGAAGCAGGTACAAGACACATGAGTGATTGGAACTGCCACTCTAACCCTGCCAACTAACATCCTACCCTAACCCCAACCCACCGGGTAGCTCACATCCCTAATCCCACTCCAGTCACTAACCCCACCCTTATCTGTAGGTACAGGGGGTGAGAGTCAAGGTCAGGAGTGGGGCATTTGTAGTGTTAGGGCTGGGGCATTATTAGGTGGGGTTGAGGGTGAGAGTAAGGGGTGGGCGTTTCACACGCACACAAGCAGCTGCAGTCACACACATGAGACAGTGACACACAAAGTTTTGTAGGTGCAATCCTTCCCTTCCCTGACTGCAACATCATCCAGTGGATAGGCGATGGACAATGGCAGACAGCAGAGGCTGTGTCACAGTGTATTAAGAATCTGATGGCTGAGCTGAATTTTTGTATGAGGGTACATAGCTCCTGTACTGAGAATTCATTGTGTACTAGTCCGAGTTGTGTGCTGCACAAACATCAGCCCAAATGTTCTAACAAACCATAGAACAAGGGAGGCACAACAACCTGGACCCCATGTGTTGGGTTTCAACTGGAAAGCGACCAATGACTGTAGGTGTCTATTGTCGGACATCACAGTGTGGTATGAGTAGCCAGCAATAAGCTGCATGTAACAATGATGCTTTGCACTTTCGTAAAACTATAGATAAAAACAAGTGAATAGAAACAGTTAAACTTCTGTTTCCCTTGTTACTGAACAGAAGATGGTCACCTAAATGATTTGTGAAAAATATCTCAGAAGTTTTTGCTTGCAGGAACTTTCTACTTTTCAATATTTTTTGTTGTTGTTGAAATTTTGAACTCTTAGCGGCAGTCTTTAAGACAAAGGTATTTAGTTAACTGAAGGAATGGTTAAGTACATTGAATAACCAGAACATGGATTTGTTACATTTGCTGTCCAACGATTCGATTTGGTGATCCCCCCCCCCCCCCCCAGTTACCCCTTTAGAATCCAGTCTTACTACCAAAGCTGTTCAATTAGGAGTGTGAAATTTTGCACGCTAATAAAAACTAGCATTGTTTTACGACCCCACAAACCACCCAGGAAGGAACCGTAACTGTGACCAAGTACATGCCACAAAAACTAAAAACATGTAGAACATTCACTTCCGAGGTGGGTTTCCCAGACGTAAGGGAAATTGGGCAATCTAGGATGGCGCATTTCATGGCAGCTGCTACGATGTAGTTACAGCATAGTGAATCCAACAGCTTAAGGGAGTTCTATGCATCAAACAAGATGGCTTGGGCAGTGTTGTGGTGGCAAAGGTGATAATTCTTTTTAATTTATGCTACATCAGAATAGTCATATGTAAGCACAGGTTATAATTTGGAGTGATATACAACACGAAGCATGTGGGTTGTTCACCATTTTGAAGTCACTGCAAGGTGTTTCAGAGGCACTGGCTCGCTGAATTCACTATGCCTAGAACAGTAACGTCTGGTTTGGCTAAATTGTGTGAAACCTTGCTCTGTTGTGATGCCTACCTGTAATCCGATTTCCTACAATGCACAGTATCTCTTGCCCACAAAGTGTACCCGGATCATGTTTGGTAAAGACCAACTGCCCTTGGTGGGTGCCACACACACACACACACAAGAGATGGAGACACATACACGAGACAGTGACACACACAGACAGACGTTTTGACTGGCCTATTCTTCAGTTTATCTCTGTGACCTCTGATTGCCAGAGGCTGACCCATAACTCGTAGATAATTCATTGGAGGGGAATTCTTTGTGACAGAACTGTTACTGCCATGTTTTGCTCCATGTCAAGTTGAGAACATGCTGGACTGAAGGGCCAAGAAGGGAGACCCTTACTGTCGAATGGCGTGGCCTTGCGTGCCCTTGTCAGCGGGAACATTTAAGAACTTTCCACATGCATCCAACCCTGTGGCTGGATCCCGGACTGGTAATTCTTTCATTTCTCTGAAGTTAAGACATCTGTGTGTGAGTGGGTAGCAGAAATTCTCGGAACGGATTTTTTAATTGCACCCAGAATACAGAATACTATGAGTCAAGGTCGAGATCTCACTTACTTTTCCCTTGGACCAAGAGAAGATTTCGGGTCCTGTGCCTTAATTCCTAGTTCTGTCCGTGTCCACAAAGACTGAGAGGAACTGTCTCTCTGCTCTAGTCATGGACCCATGAATTGTGGAATGAACATGTATCGTTCGCAAGCCGAAGAGTACTTTGTGAATAGCCTTGAGCTTTCATGTTTTAAGCGACTCGTGTATAGTCATACCCTTTATTGACAGCCGAGTAACAAACAGTGGTTTTGTCCGGCCAGTAGGCATTGTAGTAAAAGGCAAAGGTCCAGTCAGACCTCCATGGTGTCAAACCTTGGGTAAACGGTTGACTCACATTGCATTGTAGATCATATTGAATCTATCAGATCTAAATAACTCCTGCAAGATTTGGTTCTCACCCCTCCCCCCATCTCTCTTAGGGCTCTGTGGATTTCATGTCCAGAAATTTTGGTCATTCCTTTCATGTATTGTTAGATGTATAATTGGAGAGGCTGAGTGAATATATCCTCCGGATTATTAAACCGTAAAAGTGAGAAAGGAACTTGCCTAACCACTGTGAATGAATGAAAATTGCTGGTCTTCTATGCACTAGATCTGTCACTTGTTTGAATCGTTGCTTGGATAGATTCTCGAGATGAAATCCGGCTGCTGGAAATCGAAGTTCACAAATTAGGAAACAGAATTTACTATAAAGAACCTCTCTCAAAATTCATGTTTTGTTTGGCTCTATTCCTTTGGTCTAGAGTAAAAATTAAGTCATCAGAATTAGTTTTTCCACCCAAAGAAATGTTAATACCGGACTGTGTTTAACCCCGAAGTGGGAAAGATCAGATGTAATTATCAGATGTTTTATCCTGTCAAATAGATACAGAGGAGCTTTTCACAGGGGCCTTGTGTCTTCTTTGAATGGGTGACTGAGAGTGAATAGTCAGTGAGAAGAACGTGACGAGACGCCACAGAGAGATTTATCGGCTGGGATACATTTCAACTGGTAGGTCTCTAGTGGGCCTTTCACAATGTGCTCCAGGATGTGGAAACACGCCTTTAATATCTAAACAAAAAAGACGAAAAATATTATCTATACCATTCCATCACAGGTAGCTTGCAGAGAAAGTGGAAGTGTCAATACAAGTCAAACACTATTCACTATTCACTTTAACACTGGTAGTCAAGTGGAGAAACGCACAACAACAGCAATCACACTGACCACAGCACATGGAAAACTGATGGACAAGCATTAAAGGGAATTATGTTTTTATTAATGGTCATCACCAGTGATAGCATCAAAAAGTAGAAAAAACAAGGTATGCACATATCTGTCCACAAGAAGAATCACCACTCCATCACTCTCACCAAAATGCCACTGCCTAAAAAGTCAATTTAAGGGCATCGACACAAATTCTCAACACACTCTCTGCCTTCCGTAACATAAACACATGCCCTGCAAGCTCAATGAAAATTCTCCACATGCTTAAAATCAAGGCCTCTGTGCAGCCCTGGCCCTCAGGACTATCCTCTGTAGGCACTGAAGGAAGGACTGGACCTGAAAGGATTAGAGAGTGGAGTTTTACAGACAACCTGATAATGGTCTAATTATGAACCTGATCTATTTAGAAACATGCCTCAAAAGTTTTATTTTCTAACTTTTCAAGACCCACAGTGGTTAACTGAAGTACGAAATTCTGAGGCATATCACGACAATTGTTAGTCAAGATGCTGGCAAGGTAGTGGCGAGGTCCTGCACATCCCCACCCATCACCTCTCTTCCTGCAGTTGACTGGGGTCAATTAGAAAATATCTTTGGCCAAATTTCTCCATGGACGTAGGATCAACAATATCACCGAGTGAAACAAGGCCCTAGATGGTCGTGTCAAACTAGGATAGTCTCTCCTTAATGCTCAGCTAAAGTTCCTTTCAAGCACATCATTTTACCACTAGCGATTAGGAAGTCAGTTTCATTTCACACTACTCATTGCAAAACAATATCCCGACTATTCGTACAGAGGTTTTACACAAAAAGATAACTGCCAGGGTCATTCTAAAAATTGTTAAATAACTTTTAGAAGGACAACACAAAAGCCTACCCAAAGGCACTGGTCCCAAAACCTGAAATGAGAAATGGGAATTTATCAGGATTGCTGTAAGCACAACAAATTAAAAAAAATCTGTAAAGACCAAAAATGCAAATCCTACCATATTCACTGTCTCTGCCAGGGTTCCCAGGCAGATGGCACATCTCAAAGGACCTTAAAAGGACCCCTCTGAATTTCAAAAGGATCTTCTAAAGTGCATTATTTTGCTTCAATCATTACAGAAATAATTTTAGGTTCAGTGTTAATAGCATACACAAACTCAAAGATTAACATTTTTAACTCAGTCACATCATAGAGCTACAGTGCATGACAGTTGATTGAATCTGAGCGTTTTTGACAATGTAGGCCGATTTTTAAAACACCTTAAACGACCTAAAAAGGACCCTACGAACCCTGTCTGCAAAAGCCATCACCTGACCAGCCTACTCAGACAAGCCCTCACCTGACTGACTGCTGGCAAATCCTGTGCTCTGGGAACCGAAGGTCCCTGTTCCTGCCTGCCCTGCTAAACCACCAAAGCCTCCTGGACCCGACTGGGACAGCGTGCCAAATGATGGGGCATCTGACGACTGGGCAAGACTGCCAAATGTTGGGCCGCCACTGGAGCCAAAACTGGAACCAAACACAAGCAACAAGTGCTGATGCAGAAAAACCTAGCTTTACAAAATTACATTCTATTTCTAGAACCTGGAGACAGTTTGCTTAAAGGGAAAATGAAAGACAGGAAAGGACAGCCTACTTTCTTTGTTTCTGCCATATGTACAGTGGAACCCGCTTATCATGAGACACTGGGGACAGGCAAAATTACCTTTTGGTAAGCGCATCTTAAGCTAAGACTACGAGAATAAAGTTCAAATTAGTTAATCCCAGTGGTGTCAGTGTCAATCTGTTGCATCCATTTGGAGGCACCAAGCATGCACAGCAGTCCATGTGCAGCTCACAGCACAAAATACTCGGATATTCACTCTAATCGTAAAAGTGTGGCAGTTCCCCCCACCACCCCTCTGAATGCCGTCTGCTATCTTTTTTTGCAAACCAAAGCACCACACAAATTACTGCTGGGCAATCAGCTGTTCAAACAGCCAAGGAAATGCACATCTTTTTTTATTTCCCCAGAAATAAGGAAAGTTAAGCCCATAATTTGTGCGCAAAACTTGTTTTGTACTCACACATGACGCCATGGAAAGTATGTGATCTTTGGACTATGGCTGGTTTGTGAGGCCCAGATTTGCATGATGCGGTTTTATGCCTCTCTATACATAGTTGCATATCTTTTTTGAATTGTGTATTATTAGTAATTTCAGTCAGTTGAAAGCACGTTTCCTTGCACATTTTGTGTGTGTGTGTGAGAAAGAGAGAGAGAGAAAGGTCTCAAGACTAGCTGCACAAGAAGACACACCCTGACATGTTAACTCGAGACTCTAAGGTTGTATTTACTTTGTTTTAATTGTAGTACTAATTAAATTTGATTTCATTCTTTCAAGAAGTTGCATTTAAAATAAATAACAAGAAACATTTCCTAGGCATAAAACTTTGCTGCACTGGCCACAGACTGTATAATCTAGGAGCTTTCAATAGCTAGGCCAAACGATATTCGATGCCCTGCACCAGCCACTAGAGGTGCTGCCCGATTCTGACTTCAATTTTGATCCACTTTTTTAGTGCACACTGCACCATCTGCTTATCGATTATCTGTGCTCATAGTTAAAAGCCTCAAATTTTGAATGCAACAATCCATAGACACAACAATCACTCAAGGCAGATGAATTGGCTCCCATGGCAAACAAACAGGAAACATTTTTGTCATCCAACGGAGCATCTAACATATAAACACCCAGCACCATCTGGTCAACACTTGCAGTGCACAGCGCTAGTTGCTTTCTTGTCAGCATGCTGTCTTTTGTCTCTGCGGCTGCCTGACATCAGTGATGCACTCTTCCCACTCCGTTTTCTAAGAAATCCCTTTCTTCTTCTTGAATTGGTGCAACCAGCCCTATGGGGCTCAAAACTGTCAACTGATTCCACCTTGTCAAAGATCCCTGTGACAAATACGCAGCACTCCCACTCTCCAACCATGGAAAAAACAACTTTCCCCTTTAAACCTTCCCAACTCTCCTTTGTCCTTGTAACAGGATGTCAATGTGGAATGTGCCACTGTGGCATTACGTGCAGTTACAAAGTCCCTCTAGAAGCGAACAGGGTCAAATCCGCTACTGAAAGAACAGGAAGGTACTACAGCAGTGCAGTTACCCAGTGAAGTCTGCTGACAAAGAGGTTTAAGGGAAAAGAAAGAAAAATATATTTTACAAATCTTAAAGCTATTGATATAAACATTCACTGTTGTCAAGTTTGCTTTTATTACCCCTATTCTATCCCCTTATCCCCATTCCATCCCCCTGTAGTTCGAATACTTCAGGAGCAGAATTTCGAACTACTTTCATTTACAGCCTCCATCTTCTTGCAGCAGATTTGACAAGAATCCTACACACTGACAGTCAACATCAGTCACTGCCCCTTTTTGGAGACATTTTGGCATCAGTAGTGTGCGCTTGTCTTACAACACAAAGATATTGCTCGTGTTCAATAGTTTTATGCTGGGTCCATACTGCACAATGCAAAACCACAAAGCTGAAAGTATACTGGTGGGTAAGCAAATAACAGATTGATCAGTTCTGTCCTCACTATAAAAATAGGTCCAAGATGCCAAAATTTGAGGTCAAGGTCACACGTTCTTCTGCTCAACTGAACTACAAGAAAGCAGCAGGACTCCACAGCAGAAATGGGATTTGATTTGATCAAAACTGTCATCATGAAGATGAGATCTGCACCATAGAATCTGCTTACAGTTAATTTTCAAACATTTTCGATTCCGCTATGACAAACCTTATGCATTCTAACCCTCAGATTTCTGAATCATGTGTACAGGAGATTCCACTCTGTAAGTATGTGTGTCTTGTGTTAGCCCCATGATTATGGTTGTCTGGAACTTGAAATTATGCTTGTTTTATCAAAAAATCTTTTGTTAAGCTGATGATAAGAGTCATCTGAGGCATGAAATGACTCTTGTCTTATGTGAAATCTTTTGTTAACCATATGATTAAAGTTATCTGGGACATGAAGTTACACTTGTCTAATGTGAAATTTTGTGTTTAACTGTAAGTCTGTAGCAGATAAAAACAAGCAAGCTGGTTGGGAACTCACAATGGAGCAGTGCTAATTGTCTCTAATGTGGTGTCTGGTGTTAGACAACACCATCAGGTATTTTTCACTATTCACAGGTGCTGTAAACCCAAAGCTTATAGTAAAGCGCAAACACAGAGGTACAAAACAAATAAATGTAAATGTAACCACATGTTTTGTTCTCTAAAAATCTGGTTGATATGAAAAGTCCCTTAATTTTCAGAGCACTTCCTTAGTTACAGAAGTAACAAGCACTCACCTTCCAAACCCACCACCTGTGGTTCCAGGAGAAGCGAAGACGTTAGAGAAGCCTGAAGAACCACCAAACGATGGGGTTGCCCCCAGACTTGGAGAACTGCCAAATGTTGGTGCACTACCAAAGCCCGGACTTCCCCCAAAGGATGGCGCACTGCCGAAGACTGAGGTAGAACCAAATCCTCCTGTTGGAGAAAGGCACAGCAGCTACATGTAGATAATAAATTAGTACAATTTATTTTAAATATAATAATAAAATATGCTGCTCCCCCACACCCACAAAAAGTATTTTGACTACTGTGAGAATTCAGTCTATACAGCCATGGTCTACCCACAAAGATCTCAAACAGTGCAGGGTCGCTATGCTCTGAGTCCTCCCACAAAGGTGTATGTGCACTGACCCACATAGGTCACAACCTTTACTCTTCTGACACTGCTGAAAAAGGTTGGAGGTCATTTCCTTCACAAACAGGATAGGGACATTCTATAAAATGCCATCTTTTAGAACTAGTGAGTCCACACAAATTAAAAAAAGAAATATAAATATAAATTAACACATACTAACCCAGAAGCCTTAGGGCAGGGTGGAAGTGGGCCTAGGGTCGAGGCCTCAGGAGTGAGGGGTCATAGCTTCACCCAAGCCACACAGCTTCCACCAGCAGGACGGAATATTTTTACAAACCTATGACTCTGTCTAAAAATAAATTTCCATGACTTTCTATGCCTAGAGGTTTAAAATTTTATGATTTTCCAGAAATTCCCCAATAGGTACAGCCCCTGTACCATCCAGGGCGATGCCACACAGGCTCTAGCATGAGCAGCGTGAGTAGCAACTCACCGTCTGTGCCTGATGTTGGCTGACTGACTGCAAAGCCCATGGATGCCACGCTGCCAGAGCCGCTGCTGAAGGAACTGGCAGCAAACAGACCGCCGGTGCTGGCTGGTGTGGCTGCTGAACCAAATGCTGAGGTTTCCTGTTTCCCAAACATCGCTGAAACACATTTTATACGACACCTTACTTTGTGCACGTTGTTTTATCTCACAGTTGTAAAGGTTTGCATTGAATGTCTGTCCCAGCAGCAAGCCCTGGGCTAATTGTCTGCAGCTGACAACCTGTCCCCCTTCAATGTCAGGTAGATATGCAAAAAGAGCATTTAGGCTACAATTCTGTGAACTGCTGTCAACATACATGGTTGTAAACTGTTTACAATGTGCTTTTTTGTACTTACAGGGACTACAGGGAGACATCACTAACACTGAGCACCAAGACTGTAAACTACTTACAGGGACTACAGGGAGACATTACTAACACTGAGTACCAAGACTGTAAAC
>SMGT01000017.1:10567-38423 GCA_004794575.1 Lanistes nyassanus | reverse complement strand
GTTAGACAGTTGTTTTGACTTAGCGTAGTCTATTTCGTCTTAGCCGGCTAACGTAACTACACACGGGGTATACACATCGCTGGGGTTTTTCCCTGGCATGTTTAACCTGTACTCATGCTTGCTTTTCTGCTTTGTTGTTGCGGGTCTGTTACTGATCAAGTGCTTTCATCACTCCCCGTCTTTTGTGCTAGGTGTTTTGGTTGTTCACTTAGCCATGCAGCTATTACAGGAATATTTCTTTTCTTGTATCTTGCTTTGCTTTGTTGTTGCGAATACATGCCTTAGTGCTTTTGTCATTACCCAACTTTTGTGCTAAGTGTTTTGTTTGTTTCACCTAGTGATGCAACATGGGTTTTTTTTCATTTTCCATGCTTTGTTTTATTTTGCGGGGCCGTGGCTTAGTGTTTCGTCACTCTGCTGTTTTTGTGCTAGTGTTTTGCTTTCACTTAGCTACATAGCGTGGGTTCCTCTCTGATTCTGGCATCTCACTTTTCACTTGTCCGGTTTCACCCCTGGGAGCGTTCTGGTCGAGTGGGGGGTAGGCTACCACCAGCAGTCTCCTCACTGCATGGTGCAGCCACCCCTCCCCATTTCCGGTTTCCATTTTCCGGTCGGGATAATGATCGCCAACCTCTTCTGTTGCTGGGGGTGGGCAGTTGCCGAAATTGCACACTGCGCACTTGCACCCGGCAGAAGGGGCTTCGTTGTCCACTCTCCTGTTTCATCTCCTATGGCAACGTAGGTTGAATTGATGGGGTGTGGTCTTATATGCCTATGGCAGTGAGACGGTGGATGAGAAGCAAGCTATGCTTCTCCACTCCCGACGGGAGTTGGCGGCTCTCCTGCAGGAGACCACGCCACAGTGTGTGGTGCAGGGACAGCAGGAAGCAGCACAGGACTTGTCCTGGTACTTTTCCGTCCACCTTCTGGTACCGTGCTTGCGGGTCCCCGCTTGAATGCGTCACCTTTGGTGCAGGCTTCTCTGAGGAACGAGAGGCAGGACCACCCCTTGGGTCCACACCAGCAGCACACATCACTAATCCACCACTGGAAGTGTTGTCTTCCTTCCCCCAGGCAGCCCCGTGGGTACCTACTGTTGTCCCCCCCCCCTCCCCAGCCGTGCATCAGCAATTCGTGGGTGGCCCATGAGTCCCACAGGTCTGTCTGGTCTTGCTTCCCGCAGGCACCAGTCCTCCATTCCTCCCTGCCTTTCTGATGGTCACAAGTTGACCATTGGCGACGGCTGTATGGGATGTGTGGGACATGTCCAGTGTCATGGTTTCTGCTGTTGACTTGTCATCAGTTCATTTCCACCAAGGGCAGCATGGTTTTTTCCGCCCAGATGCAGACTTCGCTGCCTTGTGAATCTGTTTTTGTTTGCTGCCAAGTGTGTTGACAACATCACATGAAAGTGTCGTTCACACACTGGTAACATGAGTGATGGCTACACTGGAATCTTCCCTGCATGCCATGACAGCTGTCCATTGGCTTCTGTCCATCACCTTGCATGTGGGGCCACCCACACCACCCTCCTTGTTTGGTCTTTTCCCTTACAGGGGGGCGGATGTGTTTACTTCTTCTCTGTGGAGGTGTCGGCTCGAGGCCTTGCTCTCCTGCCAGGAGTCATGTGTTATGGGGTGGCGGCGTGGCGTCGTCCGGTCTTGTCCTTTGACCCAACGCGTCAAGGCTCTCACCGTACTCATTAGGCTTTGCCATGCCCTTCCCCACTTTTTAGGTTCCCTTCCTCCACCTGGCTGCTCCAACTCCAAACTCCAAACTCAGCCTTTCTCTCCACACAATGACACAAGAAGCAAGTCTCTGTTTTCCTTTTTTTTTTCACAGGACATATTCCCGCGAACTTTATCTCTCCTTCCCAAGCGACCCGCAACTCTCTCTCTCTCTCTCTCTGACCAGCCCAGCCGTCCTCTCTTGCCTCCAAACCCCTTCTCTTTTTCTCTTTTTCCTTCACCACGGCTCACCCCGTTTTTTGAACCCTGCTCACTCATTCTCATGCCCAGCACACGTTCACTCATTCTCATGCCAAGCATGCATTCACTCATTCTCATGCCCAGCACACGTTCACTCATTCTCAGTTTTTTTAAACCTCATACATAACATCATGCAAACACTCTTCCAGCAGGCCACTGTCAGCTGCTTTCAAGCCAAAGCCTGACACCAAGTCATCTTCCAGGGGTGGCCTTGGCACTTGCCCCTCCTGGGGTTGAGGTGCCCATGGTCATCAGCAGCTACCCAATCACGCTGCATGTGTGGGAAGGGTTCAGTCTGCTGTGGGAACCTGCTCCCATCTCTCTGGCACGTTGCCCTTTCCGTTCCATCTGCCTTCATGCCAGAAGCGAACGGGTGGCTCTGGACTTGGACATGGCCTCCCTTGTGCAGTTGGCCTCAGTGGAACGGGTTCCCCACCCCTTCCAGCCCAGTTTTACTGCTGTCTGCTTCCAGTCCCATAACGACTGGTGGGTCCCACCTTAGGTTGGGCGTTTACCTCTCTGCTATTGTTCGAGGAACAGCGCTTTACTGGAAGATTGCAGTCTCCCAGTCTCGAGGTTCTATTCAGCACAAGAAGGGGCTTCGCTTTCGTGTGTACCTGGCAGATTGAGTGCTTCTCGCAGCAGAAGCTGGCTATGTCTCAGGGGTGCTTGCTGGTATTCTCTCTGAATCTCAGCAAGTCCCCTCGTGCCTCGGCAGGGCATTCAACACAGTAGTCTCGATGGTCTTTTCTGCGCCCAGCCGCATTGACTGTCTCCAGCATTTCGTTGGTACCTCCTTGGCGAGTGGTCCCTTCACTGCACGACAACTTATGTCGCTGGTGGGAATGATGGTCTTGCTTGTTTCACTGGCCTCTCTAGGGTGCTGTTCCTGCGACCCATGCAGAGGACGTGCATTGGTTCCAGCACCACATGCTTTGCCCACCTGTTCCAGCCATGGGCCATCCTGGCCTGGCTGTCACCAGACATCATGACTCCTCTCTCTTAGTCGGGGTGTCCACTTCCTGCACCATGTCGCTCCTAGCACTTGGTCAGGAGTGGAAGCGAACTTACCCTTCACCCTTTGGGTTTTGCGTGCAGTTCCCCTCACTGCGTTGTGATTACCACAGCACACATGGGCAGTGGACCTCTCTTGTCAGACGGTCCTCTTGTCAGTCTCAGCTGGGTGGGTGCGCAGGGAGTCAGCCCTTGACACCTCGGCAGCTTGTGACTGAGGAAACATGGGTTTACGTTCTTCAATTCCTCTTGAAGTGAATAGAAACTTGCCTCCACCTTCTGGCCTCCCACCGAACATTCCCCAACTTCCCGGTGTGAGTCACTTGCTACCCCTTCCTAATCTGCCCGTGGTCATGAGCTTGGCTCCACTGACATGGTGCATTTCCAGTTGGGGTGGGGATCACCATTTTCCTCTCATGCCAGAGAAAGCCAGGCGGGCATCCACCTTAAGCGCGATGGCTCTTGGCCTCTGTCTTCCTGGCCAGCTTTCTGGTCATGATTCAGAGCCCTTTTTGACTGGTTCCTGACAGTCACTCTCTGGCCCTGGTCCACAGTCCTGCTTCTGTTTACTCCTGACCTCACAGCGATTGGGACAGAGCTTGGTGGCATACAGACGCATCTCTAGTGTTTTGCCCCTCAGAGTCATCTTTCCTGCAGTCTGGCTGACTGCAAGAGATTTGAACACCCATTCTCTCTCTCTGTCTCTCCCAGCATTGGCAACTGTTTGCGTGCAGGAGGGTTGGGCGTGGACCGACCCCCGAGCTTCTTAGGTGCACGTGCCCCAAAAAGCTCTGGGGGTGGCCTACGAGCACTTGCAAGATCCTTCTTTCTCTTTCGGATCTGTCTTTGCACCAGGAGGACAGACTTAGGGTGTCGGTTGCTGTCGTTGCCCGCACTCTGTCGGCTCCATCCTCCTCACCCTGGTAAGTTTTTTGGTGGTGGTATCACCCACCTCCTTTTTGTGCTACTCAGCACTTGGGGTCATGGTACAGTATTGTGACAAGAAAATGCAAATTTCTTTTTTCTAAATATTTGTTTCTTTAACAGTACTTACCATGACCCATCATAGACCCACCCCCCTCCCCGTTTTTTTTTCTGGCTTGAGAAAGTCAGCTTGACCTAGTCAGTGAGCTGTGCGCATGGGTGGCAGGGGGTGTGTGCATGCACGGAGGGGTCTTACCAGGGTTGCTATGTGGGTTATCTTTGTTTCGAAGGTGCATTTAGGGATTGTTAATTGAGAATTTAGCACTTTGGGTTATGGTAAATATTGCTAAAGAAACACAAATTCAGAAAAAGAAATTTGTATTTTCCTGCTGGTTATGCTTGAGGGATTCTTCCTTTCTTATTTCAGGGAGATCTTTGCAAATTGTTGGTGGCTGCATTGTTTTAATAACCACAACACCAACTTGTGTCCAATTTTAACTTGCAGTTTGTAACAACTGATTTATATAGGTTTTGTCTTCAGTGCAGTATCACCTAATTGTTAAGTCCAAAAGACAGATGACTGTTGAAATGTTACAGTAATCAATGTCCGAAAGACAGATGACTGTTGAAATGTTACAGTAATCAAAGTCCGAAAGACAGATGACTGTTGAAATGTTACAGTAATCAAAGTCCGAAAGACAGATGACTGTTGAAATGTTACAGTAATCAATGTCCGAAAGACAGATGACTGTTGAAATGTTACAGTAATCAATGTCCGAAAGACAGATGACTGTTGAAATGTTACAGTAATCAAAGTCTGAAAGACAGATGACTGTTGAAATGTTACAGTAATCAAAGTCTGAAAGACAGATGACTGTTGAAATGTTACAGTAATCAAAGTCCAAAAGGCAGATGACTGTTGAAATGTTACAGTAATCAAAGTCCAAAAGATAGATGACTGTTGAAGTGTTACAGTAGTTAGAGGGCTGTAGTTCTACCATGCGGAATCCTGTTATTTTAAATGATTTAATAACTTTAAAAAAATTCTCTTTTCTGAAATGTATTATCCTAGGGTATTTTTTCTGTACAGTTCCCCTAAACTACCATAAAAAGTTGCATTCTATAATGGATACACCATAAGATACACAACTGTCCAAAGTGAGCTATGATCAGATACTTATTCACACTCACAGCAGTAGCCCAGAGTTGAGTGACAAAATTTATTTCCCAGTTTACCGTCGTGGCCAAAGGTTGAACACCACCAAACATTTTTCAACAAAAATGACAAACTCTATTTAAGTGTTAGTGTCAGTTTTGTTTAATATTCGTTGTCTTGCATAATTTCTTTCACTGTTTAGTACTTTGTGTGTCCACCTTTTGCTTTGATGACCCCTTGAATGTGTCAAGGCTTGCTGAAGATGAGTTCTCGACAAAAATCTTTTGAGATGCCATGGATCCAAATGTTCTTAATAGCTTCAACAAGCATCTTGACACTGGATGGCTGTTTGTTGGCAACCTTATTTTTCATATGGACACATAAATTTTCAAGAGGGTTTGTCTCGGCCTAACCCTAACCCAGGCCATTCCATCATTTTAACCCTGACCTTCTGAAGGTACTTCTGCACAATTTTCGTTCTGTGGCATGGGATGCAATCATGCATGAATATTGTGCAAGAATCTATGTCCATGTGTATCACTAGTTTGTGCTTAGCAGCTCCAGGTACTTTTGACCATTCGTCATCATTCCAGGGTCCAAGAAGTTCCAGACTTTGATATTGCACCCCAAATCATCTGGCTTGGTGGATGTTTCATTGTCTGTGGGGTGTATTTTTCATCAAATCTCTCACCCCATTCCACCACCTACAACACTCACCCATGCATGCACACACATCACTCTGCACTCTCTTCCGGAATAGGAGGGTTGTGAGAATTTTATTGGAAAGTAGTTAACTCACCTTCCGTCAGCGGTGATTGTCTGTGTTCCATAAAACTGCCTTTTGTTCAGTTGAGAATAACAGCCATTGTGTCCCTTTAGGATGGCTACGTGTTTCGTTTGAAACTTGGCCTGACAAGGGAAATCGGAGTCTTACGCACGACTCACGGTCCTGATGGCATGTTAAGGATGGAGGATACCCCTGAGGCATTAGCTTTGGAGGCGGAAATAACAACACTTCCTCAACTGACAGCCTGGCTCCAGGGGTTAGTATATGTACCTGTGATGTGATTGTTTATGCAGACTTCCATGGAAATCACACTTCCTTGGCTGGCAGACTGGCTTCAGAGGTTTATATATGTACCAATGAGGTGGTTGTATGTGCAGACATGTTCTGAAATAACTCTTAAATGTTACAAACCTTGTCAAGAAATAAAATAAATAAAATTTAAAAAAATAAAATGTGGATTTTAACGCGCGAGAACACATTTCATGCACACTTTGCGCGGACGATGGACACAGACACTCTAGTGAAAACAACGAAACACACACACACACACACAGAGGGAGAGAAATATATGTGGAAATGAAGATAGAAATCAGAAATCGGCCTCACAAAAAAAAAAAAAAAAAGATCCTAGTGACATTCGATTATAATGCCTCCAAAAGTTTCGCCGAAGACGCGAAGCTTGCAACTGCTACAGCAAGAGCTGCGAAACAAGCAAAATACGACCGTGTGCCCCAGCACAGCAAAAGCGTTGTTGCCACTCCTGGCTTGTCAAGAAATATGTGTGAAAATGAAGATATAAATCAGAAATCGGCCTCACAAAAGAAAATGGAAAAAAAAGAAAGAACCTAGTGACATTAATTAAAAATAAAAGTGTAATCTGAATTGTTTATTGCAAATACTGACACAGACATTAGCTGGAACATTTTACAGGGTTATTCGAAACCACGCACATTTTACAGATAATTGTTTATCTAAAACTAGGGTAAATATTTTGCTGTAATAACAAATAATTCAGTTCAACAATGTTAAACTCATAGCATCTAAACAGTAATAACATAATTTACCATTGTAAAACAACCAGTGGGTTAAAACTAAGAAGAAATACATAAAACAATGGTTTGTTCACTAATTTGCGATTTTCTCAGTTTTGCCATTTATTGTCATAAAACTAAGAATAACTCAAAAACTACCTGACAGATTTTCTTAATATTTACCAGATGGTTTTGTTGTTGTGTCTGGTAAAAAAAATGCTTAAAGGCTTTTTGGAATAAAATAATTAATTGGCAAGTTATGCCCATTTAAAGTGTAAAGACTCGCGCTCTGTCTTCTTTCATGGTATGTATGATACGTTTTTTTTTATTACAGACAAATGAATGCATTTATTGATAATTCCTTTTAAGCATAAGCTAGTTTATACTGTGCAGAATATGTGTGAAAAGGAATTTTGATTTTAACACATGTGGTTGTTGAGTTGTTTTGCTTTAAAAAATGTTATAAAAATAGCATATGGCGGCCATTTTGGATTGTTTCCATGGCAACGAGAGAGCATATATTAGACATAAGTACTTTTTTGGTAACCTCTAAGTTGTACCTTGGTATATATACCCATAGCTTTTATCAAATTTCTGATTTCAAAAAATAACTTATTGGGTGTAGTGTCTGGCCATCTGTCTAAATATTATATTGCAGATCAAATACAGTTAAGATGATTTTCTTTCATTACCACAAAAAAGCAATCAATAAAGTTGAATCCTCCAGTGTCATACAGCTCTCACTCAGCCTCTAAAATTCAACAATTCAACTAGTCTGGCACATATATGACCATTGATCCAAACATACATAATTAGCACCTCAATGTAGGCAATGGTTGCAGACCAATAACAAGAAACAACTTTCATATAATGACATCACGTCATTGATTCGTCAGGCACATAGATTCAATTAAGGCTTATCACACCATCAACCATTATATAATAGGGATGAAAAAGTCAGCCGGAAAAATCCATGGCTTGTCTCTTGCCTATCACCAAGTAATACGACTTCCCAAGAGTCAACGTGAAATGTCTGAGGCAATTCACGGTAATTCTCCGCTAGTTTACACTAGACATCATTCATTTCTCAAGTTCCCAGGGCAAAGTTCAATGTGGAGAAACTGTTCTTCGAGACTGATTGATGGTGTTCAGCGGGTGCACTTCCTGTCATGCGAAAGGAAAAAATTACTCTAATTACCTTAGGTTCTCCCAGACTGGGTAGCTGAACATGCCTCCTTACGGAATGTCCTTACTCCCATCAGTAGATAAGAAATCTGTGAACAAATGCCAAATTTTAGACAGCAGAACAGACTGGGATTCCTGGAGACATGTAGAAAGAGGGATCCACCCCAGGACTCGGAACATGGGATTACGTTGAGCCAAGAATGTTCTTGAAAGGCTGTTGCTGTCAAGGTGACTAGTCATGCTGATGGAAGTGCCACCTCTGCCAGCCGTCAGAATGGCATGCACCCAGTTTGGCATGTGTAAAAGAACAGATCCACTGATTGGGCACAAACAGTTCCCCCCATGGGAAAAATTTCATCAAATAGTCAATCTCTATCACTGTGATGGCTTTGCGTTTGGTAGATTTCGTTGGGAGTGACGTAAAAATGTCTGACTTCACTCAGAGATGGAGTTTTACTGAAGAAGCTGTAAGTGGGTATACTAAAATAGATTTGAGTAGCAAAAAAAATAAATAAAAAAGAGCAAGACACAAGACATCTACATGTTCAATTGTTGGAAAACAAGACACAAGACATGTACATGTGTATTCACATTGAGCAAATAATTATTATGAAGTCTTTGAATAAAGGAATGTTTTATTGACGATGCACATGTGAAAGAATGTTGTTAAACTCTTACTGAATGCACAGATTTTGTTTATGGGGCTGTGTACTATGCTTTCAGACAAGTTGTAGCATTGTTCCTACTGAAGCTGTGAATGAATGACGATCTAGCAACATGTTCCTAACTTCTTGTCAGGGAAATACTCAAGGGATAGGCATTTTCGTGACGCTGCGTGAATGTTATTTATGGCATGGTGTAAGGGAGGTAACCTTTGTATCATTGGAAAGTGTTATTATTGGTTGTATTCCCTGCACTGTTTGAACTAGTTTTTAGTTTCGGCTTTCCAAAGAGGTTTAACTCAATCGTGACGTAGAATCCTACCCTCGAGCATCCCCGTGGACGCGGCATTTTTAGCCTATTTTCAAAAATTCATTAAAAAATCCCCCAAAACAATACAAAAATTATGTAAACATGGTATCTAACTACAATAAATAAAGAAAACTCATTTCTTACCGTGTTTCTTGGACCTTGTTCCATAATTTGCAAAATCCTTTGATGGAAACACAACTGAATGTGAAGAAATCAAAAAGTCCTCGCCATTACTTATACACGACATTGTGCGACATTGCTTACATGTGCGGGCATGTTTTTCTCTTCGTAATCACTTTCTTGGGTCTTTCAGGCACAAATACTCTTGTCTTCATCCAATTTATCACATTACATTTGCAAAACAATGTCATTTTTGTCTTTAGCGTGTAATTTGAAGAGTAAATCTAGCATTTATCAAGTGACAGACCACACGTGGACACTCGCTTTGAATTATTTACCGAAAACCAGTCTCTTTGTCAATTTAAGTACAGTATAAGGGAAGCAACTCGTGAATAAATGATTCAGCTTTCTAATGTAGGAGTTCTTTACCTTAGACGATTAGGGATTCCCCGTAAATAAATTTTCAAAGTTGTGCGAATTTTTTTCCGCATTCGCTAGTAAGCGCGACCTTATGCTGTGCGGATCATTGTCCGCACACGTCGCGATTGGGTTAATGAACAGACCACCAGGGCTATGTACACCAGCGAAACACACTTTTGGTGCAGAAATTGCATTCAATTTAATTTTGGCTTTCTTTTTGTCGCATGTAGTTCTCCCTTTGAAGACCTCATTTTGAAGGTGGCACCTCATAAAATAGAGGCTCTGCTGTACCAAAAATTACTGACAGATTATATAGATAAAATAGTACAGGTGAATAATAAATATCTTTAACCTAACTGCATGTAGAAAAATTAGTTATAGAGATAAAATAGTATAGGTGAATAATAAATATCTTTAACCTAACTGCATGTAGAAGAATTAGTTATAGAGATAAAATAGTACAGGTGAATAATAAATATCTTTAACCTAACTGTATGTAGAAGAATTAGAAGTACAGGTAGGGAGAGAATTTTTCAGATAGCTTCTGCGTGTGCTGTTCCTAGAGAGAGATGAGCAAAGTTTGACTCGCCATTCACCTCCCAAATGATGCTAACCCCTAGTTGTCCTGCGTGGATGGGAGTGTAGATGTGTTAAGGGTGTGGCATAGGAATTTCTAGAGTGTCAAGTGTTGGGCCCCTTGGACACCCTAAATTGTAACAGATGTACTGATGTACTGTTTTGGAGACTCAGAAAAGTATTTCCTGACATTTGTCAAAAGCAGTGGAGGGAAATAACTGCTGCCAGTTGCTAATCTGTCTCTACCGTGTCAGTTTGTGAGCCTTATCTTTGAGGGGAAAGGGGTTGGGGGGGTTGGTTGTTAAATGGTTCAAAACAACCGGCCAGGCTGCAGATGAGGCAATGACGTACTTTCTGACTAATCTGATACAAGTGTGTATTGATTAATGTTCTGGATGTGAATTGAGTTAAAAGGGGTTCTTTACATGGATTTCACTATGACAGGAATATCAAGAGGGTAAGAGAAAGAGAGAGAGATGTGGATCTATGCTTCCGACAGATTTCTTTTTAACCCACTGTGCTTATAATTAATGCTGCAGATTTACTTATTTTAAAAAACTGTTGATTTTAAATAAAGGTAAGAAAAACTGAATTGTTTTTTTACCCCTAGATACCAGTTATTTCTGTATATTCTTTGTTCATTGTCATCTGTTATTTTCACTCTGAAACCTGCTCGGTTGGTTTAGATTGACACTTTGACATTCAGTATTTCCCCCTGCTTGTCAGCCATACGTTAATAATGGGGTTTATCTGATGTTTTTCTTTAGCATTCAGCAGGAGCACCAGTCATTTTGTGTTGTGGTGCGCCTAGTGAAGCGATGGCTTTCATCTCAGTTGCTGCTTTGTCATGTTCCTGAACTGACTGTGGAGAAGACAGTGGCTCATCTGTACACGCAGCCTTTGCCTTTTACTGCACCAGTGTAAGTACAGTTTGCTGTGAACTTGTACGGGAACAGGTTGTAGGCTGTAGAATTTGCTGTCTACTTGTATGTGAACAGAGTGTACCTGTTCGTCTCAGACATACTTCTACCTCTGGATTTTCTGCTGAAGCAGACTGCTGTAGACTCTTTGTGTATAGGTGCTAAAAATTTAAATCAAAACATTCTTTTCTCTCATCCCTTGTACCCTACTGTCATATTCAAATTTTCATGTGCACTGAACATGAAAAGGGTGCTATTAAAAAAAGAAGAGTTACACAAACAAAAATGCTAACATATCCAGATTTTAAAATGTTACAAATGTAAAAAAAAAAAAACTTAAGCAGAAAACAAAAATGTTACACATTTGAAAGTGCTAAGATAAGAGAGTTACAAACATGAAAATTCTTAGACAAGCAGAAGAAGTTACAAACATGAAATATATTCTGGAGAACATCTTGCTTAACTATCAAGCAAAGATAACAGATCTCTTTGGGAAACCTGTATTTTTTGGGGGTGGGGTGTATACAATTTAAAAATACATGTAAATTTGTTGATCTTTTTTTTTTGATATAGGGTACTTAAATAATATCAGTAAATAACTTGTTTTTGTTGAGTTTTCATTTGAAGTGTATGCAGCACACTTAGCTCTTTTTTGACTGAACCCTGAAGAGGGGACACCTCTGAGGACAGGACCCTTTAGACAAATACAGACATGCTTGGGTTTGCAGCATTTTTGCCGTCACAGACCTGTTGGTTTTATTCCAGTGGCAGTTGCTTTATTTGCAGCGACTCTGAGCCTTGAGATAAAGTAGACATAGGGGCTGACAGAAAAACAGGATGAGTTGCTTCCTCAGCCACAAGACGCATGAAATAGGACCTCATTTTTCTTTAGGTTTCCCCCCTTATTAGCAGGATCAAGTGTATTGCAGTAGTGCATACCATTTCTGACCAGTCTTGCATTAAAAGCATTATATTGATATTGTTGGAAATCATCTGCAAGCACCTCTTTAATCACAGCTTTATATTACTCGGGAGTTGTTCATAGCTGTAAGATTAAATGCATATGATAAGAAGGATTGTGATTGAAAGTTCCTGACCGGTCACAAACACTTAATTTTTGTTTCCAGAACGCCAGTTGCTGGACTGCTGCGTTATCTCAAGCTTGTGTCAAGTGACAACTACAAATGTAGGTTGGCATATGGCTTCTTTATGTTTATTTGTCTGCATGAGAGAGAGAGAGAGTTTAAATGCATTTTTAGCAACAAATACAAATTTAGGCTGGAATTGTTCTGTCTGCTTACCTTCCACTGACTTGAAGCTCAAATACAGACATGCTTGGGTTTGCAGCATTTTTGCCGTCACAGACCTGTTGGTTTTATTCCAGTGGCAGTTGCTTTATTTGCAGCGACTCTGAGCCTTGAGATAAAGTAGACATAGGGCCTGACAGAAAAACAGGATGAGTTGCTTCCTCAGCCACAAGACGCATGAAATAGGACCTCATTTTTCTTCCTTCCTTGCTCCAGCTCCATTCAAGCTCACAAATATTTGAAGGCAGAGCTTGTTCTGCATCTCTAACACACACATCATTTACCATAACCTGCCACAAGTTTGTTGCATCAAAGAATCTGAATCATAAATGGCAAAATTCCAGCGTTTTCATGAGATGGCAGATAGCTGCAGATGGTATCAATAACTGGAAGCTTTAACACAATGCTACCATAGTGTTCGTAGCTCGAACCGTCCCTGTGGACGCGGGATTTTTAGCCTTTTTTCAAAAATTCATAAAAAAATCCCCCAAAACAATAGAAAATTTATTTAAACATCGTATCTAACTACAATAAATAAAGAAAACTCATTTCCTACTGTGTTTCTTGGACCTTGTTCCATAATTTGTAAAATTCTTTGATGGAAACACAACCGAAGTTGAAGTAATCAAAAAGCCCTCAGTCTCAATACTATTTATAACACGTGCTCGCTCTTTTTTCTTTTCGTAATCACTCTCTTGTGTCTTTCAGGCATAAATTATCTTGTCTTCATCCACTTTATCACAGTAAATTTCCAAAACAATGTCATTTTCCTCATCAGCGTGTCATTTGAAGAGTAAATCTAGCATTTCTCAAGAGACAAGGCACACGACACAGCCATTTTTTACTCGCTTGGAATTGTGGTCGAAAACCGGTCTAAACCTAGTAAAAGGGAAGCAACTCGTGAAGAAATGATTCAGCTTTCGAATGTAAGAGTTCTTTACCTTAGAAGATTAGTGATTCTCCAGAAATAAATTTTCAAAGTTGCTTGGTTTATTGTCTGCATTCGCTCGTAAGCGTGGCCTATGCTGCACTGAATATTTTCCGCACACGTCACGATTGAGTTAATATCATATTATGCCAGACACCAGCACACATAAAGCGCTTTGGCTGACTCATAGTTGGATTTTGCTTGGCACTTTTTGTCAGTGGAGGATTTCACTGAAAAGTCCTGGCCATTGCCGCCCTTCATCATCAGCAACCGTCTGCGGATGGTGGCTGAAGCATCCTTTAGAATACTACAGGAGCAGATAATGAAAGTGGATGCAGATTGGAAGGTATGTGCAGAAGTTACTTGCTCTCCTTGATTACAGGTAATATTCAGTAATGTCACTTATGATAGTCGTTTAAAGTGGGCTTCCAGAAAACATCCAGAAAGAAAGTTTAATCTTTGTTCTTTGTTGTTCTTGGTTTTTATCTGACTGTTTCAGTTATGGACTTGGATTTCATACCGTCTGTTTAGCAAACATCTACTATAATTTATGTACCTGAACAGTCAAACTCTAAGAGCTTAAATGTTTTCCATCTGGTGGCTTTGACCTGTATATTATGTAAACCTATGTGATAAGCTGGGGGTCTGAACAGCATTTACATAGACTCGCAGCAGTTTGCTTACATATCTACAAGGGGTGAGGATGGTTCTACAATTAGCTTGTTTAACTTGGCAAACCAACCACCGCCAGCTGACCTTAACCAGCTATTCGTAATGCTTTAGAAGACATGACAGGTAATCTCATAGAGGACTTTGGGGACACTGGGTCGGTCCATGTGACAATGGTACCTTACTTACGTTCAGGTCAATGGAGGCCACACACATTTATGACATTAATTATTCTGTGCTGTACCTGCTCTGACTATTGTATACTTGGGTTGTATCCTTTGATGCAGAGAATCTTGCTATTGCAGTGAAAATACTCCATTTCCATTAAATATGTTGGTCGTTACATTAACGAATGAGGTACATTTCAAGTTCGTTGTGACTTCCGCTTTGTTTTGGCATCATGTAGGATGTGCAGTGTTGACTTGTCTTTCAACTCTTTTGAGCAGTATAGTTGAAACAGGCTGTCATGCAATATTTGTCCAATTTATCCTCTAATTCTAGCTTTTATTGTTTTCCAGTTTAATCAGGTGTATTTTAAGGCAGAAATGTGTGCTACCTACTTTCACCTACTCCAATCAGCATACAGAACAGCTGTCATCTAGCCTGTCTTTAGGCAGCAGGGGCAGAGAACGTATGTTATCTGGGAACTGCTATGCCCTAACTCTGGTGCGTGTATGTGGATGCTAGAAAGAACACCTAGCAGTACCTACCGTGTAGCTTCACTTATGTTCATCATTTTTCCAGTGCAGCTGGCAGTCTTGTGACTCTTTGTTCTGTTCATTCCACCTTGTTATTCTGTGACTTTGTCTTACGTGCTAACAACTTGTGGCCAGGCGGCTTAGTTTACCAACGTGCACGATGCTTCTTCTATACAGCGAGTAGCCTGTTTGGCCCTGAGACACAAATAGTCTTTGAAGATTACAAGCATGACCTGGCCACCAAAGTGGAACAACTTAAAGGTCTCAAAGTTGCTCATCCTCTCTGTCACAGAAAGGCTTCATGCCAAGTCTGATCAACCATTTGGAACAGTTGCTGAGAAAATTGTTCCGTTTTTAGTTGAGACAGGTGAGACATGTCAGGAGGAAGATGTGTACACTGTTACGGTCAAGGGTTTGGTCCTTCTCTATTGTCTTACCAGGGCAATGTACCTGCAGTGGAGCTGTTCCCAGGAAATCCGACGTTCCATCTATTTTGGCAGATTTAGGCATGTCACTCCAAAGTGGGCGAAGAGGACTTGGTGCAAGCCTGTGTGGTGTGTGATGTATATTCTTCAGTCTTCCTTGTGCTGGAGTTACTGATGTCAGTGGGTGAATTACATGCTGTGGAATTCTGGGTTGGAATGACTTTGTTTGCTTCTGGGTGCATGACTTTAAAGAAGTGCCCTTGTGAATACTTATGGGGAACATATTACGTGGCAAGTTGTCTTCCCTGCCCCTGTTTGGGCTACTCTACTGTAAAGCCAGTGGCAACTGAAATTTCTACCCTCTGTGTGACAACTTAGATAGTGAGGGACTTCCTGTTTCAACGCATTCTTCCAGTGCAGGTAGGCACACGGCGGCGTGCTGTGGCAGCTGTCCCGGCATTAACATGCAGTGACCATCTTTGACATCATCTGTGCAGTGAGGTTGGGTGGTGGCATCAACCTTGGAAAGAATAGTTCGAGCGAGTGGATGCCTGATTAGAACTGAATTCCTGGCTCGTGCTTCTGAATGTGTCGCACTTACCACGGTTTCTCCTTCCAACTGTTTTATCCTTAGTTGTGCTGTCCCGTCTTTTGAAGTAATTTTCACTGTTTCTGGTCTAACACTACTGACCTTCATGGACATGCAGTTGGGAAACTTGGTGGTGAAAGCATGTGTTGGACCACCTTACCTTTCTTTTCAGGATTCAGCTAGTAGTGTCCATTTCTTACTCAGAAAATTTTCGAAAGTTAAATTAGTTTTAGATATAAATTTTAGAATTAGATACTATACAGTCTCTCCCTTCTCCCCCCTCAGTTGTAATTACTGTACTAAGCGTTGGGAAGAATTGCCATGGGTACGTCGTTCACAGAGGTTAGGGATGTCACTCCTAAGCAGCACAAGTGTTAGCTCCCTTGATGTCCTGGTGAGAGACAAGAGGGCAGCTATGTTGTTGACCAGACGACCAAAATTATGGCTTATACAGCCCATTTCTAACATTGCTGAAAGTAATTTTTCTGTAGAAAAGTTTCCTTTTTAAACCCTGACCCAAATGATTTGATGCTGTAACACATTATTTGGCTTGGGTTTCTCTTTCTTGGTCTTTTGATTGGTTCATCCATAAAACAGTCAGCCTGAACGCCAGTCATAATTTAGGACTTGAACCAATTAGACAGCTAATAATTAATCGGTGGACTCGCTAGATAGCACTTTTATTGGTCCTTTTGCATTTGGTGAAATCCTGAAAACTGACCTTTTTCCCAGTCACTTAACTTTTGTTCTTTGGCAGGTGATTTTTCGGCCGCCATTAGAAGGGTACGACATGGTAATATACTTAAGACCAGAGTTGTTGCCACGGTATTATCAAGCTGCGGATCCCAAGAAAATCAAGGCTAAAGTGATAGCGAAATGCAGAGGTCCATTGAAGAGACAGTCGCAGGATACGGAGGAAATGCCAGTGACTGACTTTGATCCAGCAGCATTCTTGATAGAGGAACTCAAAGTAGGTATTTCACGATTCTTGAAAAGACCTGAAGTTGGGTATTTTAGGATTGTTGATTTTTTTAAAAAAACCAGGGCAGATACTTTATCGGGTACTTCCTGATAAAATACTTTTAAAGTTTAAAGCAAGACATTCCAAATTTTTAATGGTTACCGAATCGATTGCCATGAAAATGAACCAGGATGCCGACCAAATATAAAATTTTCAAAGCCTATAATGTGGACGGAAGTGGAGGCGCAACAGCACATCAACCTCCTTGAGTTGCATGCTGTTCGCCACGTTCTGAAGCAGTTCTGCAATATCTTGCTGCGTGCACACATTCAGATTTGCTCCAACACCACCACTGTAGTGGCGTACATCAACCACCAGGGCAGTACCCACTCATCGTCGCTGAAGACCTTTGGAATATCTTCTTTTGTGGGTCTAATCTTGTCGAAGGTTGTTTCAGGTCATGCTGCCATCATGCCAGTGAGATGTGCTGATGTGCGCAGGACATGTATCGGTGCATTGTCCCTTAGCATTTTATAATGTGCATGGGGGGACACACAGTGAGCGCGCGTGTAGATGGGAGACCTTTCCAGGGTTGTGCTAACAAAGATTTTTGTTTGTAAGGTGCAGTTGCAGATCGATAAATTAAGATTTTGCACTCTGACTCAGAGTCTGGGTTATGGTAAGTATTGCTAAAGAAACTCAAATTTAGCTAAGAAATTTGGATCTTATGTGCTTTCCAGGTAGATTTTGGGTTGACATTTTGTATTTCTCAGTGAACATCTTTGAAAAAGGAAGTCAGCCAGGAAAGTCGTGTACTGCACAAAACTGGTCACTTTGATCAGTCAGCAGTCATGTGGAGGGAGTCATAGATTGGAAGTCATTTATATAGTAAATAATCCCCATTTTTGGGGTCACATGGAAAAGTCGTAGATGGGAAGGTCTGAAACGGGAGGTTTTACTATATGCAAAAGAGAAAGAGTGTACACTCCTAGGCATTTCCCAAACATTGGAAATGCTGAGCACTGCCACTAAGGCTGCATGAAAACATTTACTCCCATCACAGTACTGAAGGTTTGCAAAATACTGCAGCTTCCAGCCATTTCACAGCTAAAACATTTATCTGTTTACTTCATAGGCAACATTTTTGTTGTCTCTGTCTTGTAAATAATGTGACAACATTCACCTTTTCAGAGTCACAAGAGCTGCATGCTTACATTAATTTTGAAGTGAAACCAGAATTTTCTTTCATGAACTCTGATAGAAAGCTCAGGCCGTCTGCAGTCCAGACAAAGCACGTAGATTAAAAGTTTTGGTAACTCATTCACTTTCAGTAAAGTCCATGTCTGTTTGACTGGCAGCTGCCTTTGCTTGCACCATTTTTGTGAACTACATGCTTGCATTCATTTGAATATTGACACCTTGCTCGTATTGCTGGTGTGCCGCATGACTTTATGTCAAATGAGCAGTAGCATTGTTATGTCCTAAATGTTGACTGTTTCTGCTTTTTTTTTTTTTAGCAAAATGCAAGCATAGTTGGATGTACCATCTTTATTGCCAAAACATATTTGATTGCTTTGTGCAATAACATGCATAGGATGGATAAGGGAGATAGTGAACTGTTAAAAGATGCCATTATCTCAAAACTGGATTTTCAAATTTCACTACCATGTCATGCCTTAAAGTGGGTACTTCAGGATTCTGGATAGAAAATTTCAAGGTGTTTTTTGTCAGGATCCCAAATAAAAGAACTCTGGGTGGATACTTCCATTTAACCCCAGTGCATGCTGTATGAAGTACGCTCCCTTTAATGTGGCACCTTATCACCTGCTTCAGATTTAACCCCAGTAATCCATGAGGATGTTTTGGTCTTTCTTATCAGTTGGCATTTGGAGAGATGTGTCTCATCTTTCATGACCAGTATGGTGGGGATGTCATCGGTATTCTCTGGAAGCCAGGTGTACTGGAGGAAAAGGAGTTCAAGGTATGGGGAGATGTTTCTTGCATCCTGAATGTATGGTAACAAAAATCCTTCTTTTGTTTTGGTTCTGCTGTCATTAGCCTAATCCAGACATGTTAGAATGTACAAAGAGAAATATGTTCAGGGCGTTTTGACAGTGGCAAGGTAGTTTTTACATCAGCAATTACTGACAATCGATAGTACTGTGAGAACAAAGAGCGTGCAGTCCAGAATTACAACCCACATTGAGGGTTCCTGATATACATCTGTGTTAGCTGTAGACTAGTAAAATGTCATCAGCTTCCTTTTTTGGGAGGGGGGGGTGGAGAATCTAGAATAATAGAAGGCACAGAAGAATTTTCAAATTTTCTAGAACCCCTCTATTAAATTATTACAATTCTTTCTTTCTACAGAAAGCAATTACACATATTGATAAGCAATGTAACAAAGATACTTTATTCTGAGTTACAAACTGGTTAATCCTCTCTCTCCCAGATACAAATTCATAAATAAATGTTAAAGCACCAATGTAAAAAATAAGCGAGAAGACACAGGCAACAGCTTGATAGGCAAGGTAAAGTTTTAGGACACGTTACAAGGCAGTAAAGTGAGGTTCAGTTGTAATGCACCTCAGGATAAAACCAAAGTTTGTCAATTAGCTTAAATATAAGGGTGCAAATTTTGTATGACACAACCAGGATGTGTAAACATACTATGTTCAGCAAATTGCAATTTTTTTCCTGACACGGAGTTAGTGCAGTAGAGTCTGTAGGTGTAAGGGTATACCAGGAACAGCAGCATTTGTGGAGTGTCTCTCTTTGCACTCCGAGGTTGAGGTTGTGTGTAACGTTATGACACTGGCCACCCCATTTTTCCCATCCGTACCCCTTCCAGAAATGTTGTACTGATGTAACCAAGCAATGTGAATATGGATTTGGCTGACCTGGAAATTGCTACAGTTGACAGAAACCATTAATTTCTGGGGCCAGCTGCTATTTGGCAGGACCCGAGAGGGTTGCAGGTAGAGTAGCCTGGCAGGAAAGGCCTTGTTTTAGCCAGATGGGCCAGTGAGGCAGGTGTTGATGTGTTCGTACTGTCTGTTAAGTTGCTGCAAAGAAAAGTGTCTGGACGATGAGAGGATCAAGATGCGATTGACCCTTGTCAGCCCTGTGTTGGATCCGTGTGAGGCCACCATAAAGGGTCAGCCAGTGGGCTGACCTGGAGAGATGAATGGACTGGTGGACTTCTATCAGCAAGTTATAAAGTGGCCTGCTGGATGCAATTATGGTTGAAGAATTTGAGATGTTGAGTACATGCTGAGTACAGCTGGAGCACAGATGAGGAGAGAGGAAGGACAGGATCTGGGCTTGCTACTCGGTCTGCATCTGGGCTTGCCACTCGGTCTGCATGATGGAGGGGAAGGAAGTCCTCCCCAGGACTTGCTTAAGCTTTGTTGGTGCATGGAGCAGAGATGTCTAGAGGCTGTGTTTGAGAATGAATGTCTAAGCCAGTGAGCTGTGTGTTTCAGAAAAGGAGAGAGCCCAGACAGAGAATAGACACAGAGATGGCTAGAGGCTGTGTTTGAGAATGAATGTCTAAGCCAGTGAGCTGTGTGTTTCAGAAAAAGAGAGAGCCCAGACAGAGAATAGACACAGAGATGGAACCTTAGAAAAGTAGAGGAATGCTAAGTCATAGCATAGAACATCTATGTCTGGAACCTGAGATGTATTTTTTGGACTGATGGAACCATGTATCAAACAGCGAACTGAACATGTTGCCAGGGTTGAAGGACTGAAAACTAACTACAGTGGAACCCACTTACCATGAGATTCTGGGGATGGGAGAAATGGCCTAGTGTTAACCGCATCTTATGCTAAGAGAATAAAAGGCTGATTTACATCTTTCCGAGTTGCAATGGGACCTTAAAAAGCATTTCACAGTACCAACTTGGAATCTTTTCAATCGGTCAAAGTCCAATTAGTCAAACTCACTGGTGTCGTTGCCCTTCAATCTCTGAAAATACTGACCCTCTTAGAAGATCGTCCCTTCTATTTACCTTATCAAGTGACATTAAAATTCAAACGAGCTCATGTGGACAGAGGACGGCACAAACCCTACTTTTCAGATTTCCCTCAATAAAGAATAGCAGTTATGCTCAACCCATAACAGCTGACATGTATGCACTAGCACGTACGAAATACAGCTGTATTCAGTTAAAGTGATGATGAAGCCATGTTTATTGATCTCCAACAGACACCATCGACTGTGCAAGAATGCAAGCGAAATCAGAGGAAAACAATGTTTGCTGAGAAACAAGTGTGTGATTCTTAGTATGGCAATCAAAGTTTGAATCCTTTTGAATTGCCAGATACAAACTGCGATGAAAACAATGTGTGACTTTCAGACTGAACACTAATGTTTATGCCTTGAGCTAAGTCAGAAGTCACAACACATTGCACAAACCAATCAATGCACAGAACACAACAAGGTCATGAGAAAGGACCAATCAGACGATAGAACAAATATCTCCATTACTGTAGGCCTAGTATTGTTGCGTTAGTGTGTGGCAGGAGTGCTGTGGCTGGACTTTTCTCCAGCTGAAGTTCATTTCTGTTTATTTCATTTTTGTCGTACTAAGTTTTGAAACATTTTGGTTATTTGGGATGTGAAAATTACCTCATTATATCCAATATCTCGTTATATCCACTCTCGTAAGGAATTAAAATTTATTGATGGCTAGAAGAGTGTTGGTTGGGAAGTCACAACTGTCTCGTGATAGCCGATATCTTGTGTCTGAATCAGCACGCATGACAACAAATGTGGGAGAGCTGGTTTGATCTGAGTAATGGTACATGCAGAATAAAATGAGGTGATTTTACAAAACCTGAGCCAGTGGTAGGAGGGCGTTTAGTATCTGCATACTGAAGACAGACTGGCAGGCAGGTGAATAATGAGGCAGGACTGCTACTTTCAGCTGACTTCCACATGAACACCAGCCGAGAAGCTGGTAGACTGCTGAGATTCCCTGCCAAGACTCAGGCTTAGGGTTAGGTTTAGAAGTGCTGAGACTCTCTCCCAAGACTCTCAGGGTTAGGGTTAGGGTTAGGATTGCTGAGATTCCCCGCCAAGACCCTCAGTCCAAGGAACAATGTCATGACCAGGTGAAGAACCATGCGAGACTGGGTAGTCTGCGGCGCAAACCACATACTGGAAATTTTGCAGTTCAGACCAGGCAAGGAGACGATAAGCTCTGTCTAGACATTGAATCTCTCTGATGCGGTCGTCAGAGAGACCAAGGCTTGGACATATTGATGCATTGGCCTGACAAGCACATGTATATGACTTTCAACTCAACCACCGTGAAAACTAGACAGCAGAGCACACGTCAAGCAGAACTGAGAGCTAGTAGGCGAGTGATGGGTCCAACACATGCGGGGTGCTGTTTTGGGCAGATCACATGACTTGTTTTTGATTGGCTTTGAAAGAGTTTGGAAACTGCCAAGTTTGTGAAGTTAGAAATTACATCAGTATTTAATAGAAATCAAATGGAAGCGATTGCCTGCAATTCTTACAACAGGGGTGGGGGTATAACATGCAAGTTTGTTTTAACAAGCTATATTTAGTGAAAATCTGAAGCTAGTCATGTTTATAAGGAATATAGGAATATAGTCTCAATAAAGAAATTCAGCTGTTGCGGTAAACCAGGTCTCGTTAAAGTGAATGAGACAAATACAGTGAAATAGCTATGTTAGTGCGTGTTTTACGATACACAAAAGAGGTGGGGCAAATTTAAGAGAAATGAATGCATTAGGAACACAACTAAGATCTCTGGAGTAAACATAGGTGTGGGAATGACCATTTTTCTGACAATTTCCTGGGGCTTTTTAAAACAGAATAAGAACATGGGCAGACAGTTATTGCATTGAAAGGCTGTGGGCAAAATGCTTGTGGTTTTTCACATTTGATATGGATCTTTATGTGATAAATGCAGTATGTTATCAAATGTAATAATGCATCTGTCTTTGTTTAGGTGCCTAACATGACTGCCAGAAAGCCAGTTATTTCCAGTTCCTCAAACATTGCATTGGCACTAAATCTTGAAGCTGTAGCTGATGATATCAAAGTTCTTGGAGGAGACCTTGTGTCAAAAGTGGAAGTCAGGAACAAGGAAAAACAAAGATGAAAGGAAGAACCCCCTGGTCCTGTTTGACAAAACACAGAAATATGTATGTCAATAGCCTTTGTTTTTAAGATGACGGAGCATGAACTCAAAGCAGGTTGGGTTGTTCGACACAGTTCATCTAACTGCTAACATGGCCTAGGTTGGGAGAAGAGAAAAATTGTGGATATTTTGTCTGAACTTAAGGGTTATCTGACATTGTGTGCATTTCACAAATGTTCGGAGAAGATTCTCACTGAAGGGTCCAGAAAGGTTTATAAAGAATATTACTAGATATCACTGAAAGATCACATGACATCCTGTTTCTAAATAAATTTTACTGTTCCAGTATTCAAAGAAAACAGTGGACTGGTTTCATGTGTGTGTGTGTGTGCAAATGCAAGTACATCTCTCTTAGCAGGTCTAAAATCAAGAAAGGTTATTAAAACTTGTTCTACATTGCTATATTTTTTAAGCTCCATTACCTGTGATGTCATCACTTACACACAGTTCCAAGGAAAGCAGAATACAAAATAAATGGAAAAGACTCCAAGTAGAAATTTCAGCTATGCACATCACATACAAACTGTCTGCAAGAAACAGTATTTCAGCTTTCCAAGAGGCTTGGCATTGCATACAGATTTAAAGCACATCAGAAATGAGCAAATGAAAAGAACCCTGTCTTATTAACACCAGGCTTAAGAATAAGAACTGGTTCTCTTACTCATGCAAGTTTTTGATGTGAAATCATTTAAGTGGAAATCAATTTTTTTTTTAAACTCATCATCAAGGGTTGATGGGCTGCACACATGAAACACATGCAACCACTTGCATATACTTTTATCATCAACTGTTATTGCATTGTTGCATATTACTGGGTTTCTCTCTGCCTGCATTTCACCCCCAGTGGACCACTATAATCTGTTTGAAGCTGGGTCTTCTGCTTCACTACACATGCCAAGTTGCATGGGCCATCACATGCCGAGTTCTGTGGGCCATCACATGCCAAGTTCTGTGGCCATCACATGCCGAGTTGCATGGGCCATCACATGCCGAGTTCTGTGGGCCATCACATGCCGAGTTCTGTGGCCATCACGTCACACTGGTTGTGGACCTGGTCCTTCTATTGTGCTCAGCATAAACCGCTCGATAGCTTGCTGTGCTGAATACATAAATTCAAATAAGTGCTGCTTGCAGAGTGAAGGTAGGGACAACACTTAAAAAAAAAAAAAAAAGCCTAAAAACTCCCCAAAAAAACCATTGCATATGAACAGAATATGTGAGAATGTGTGTTCAAAAGATCTGAGCACTGACCCAGTTTTCTCTGCAAACGTGCTACATCTTGAGAAAAACATATGCCAGAAATATGCTTTGAACCCACAACCCAGAGTACTCGGTGTCCTAGTGACTAATTCTATAAAACTGCTCTACTAGCTTGTTGCAGATTTTCCACCATGCAGTACAGTTTCCTTCTGGTCTTCCAGCATGTAACAGCATTGGCATACAACAGCATTGGCATGTAACAGCATTGGCATGAGAGCAAAATAAAGTTCCGGATACACACATACACTCACACAAATGCCGCTCACCTGCCCTGTTGCCCTGGGCTACGGACAGGTCAAAAGCTGTGAGCTGATCTTCATTGGTGGCTGTGAGATCTGCTCCAAACTCAAGCAGAGCTGTGATGCAGGCTGCATGGTTGCTATAGGCAGCGTAAATAAGGGCAGTGCCTCCACTCTATCATTCACGTCCACATGCATACAGAACTTATATTAGCATTCTACTGATATGTGGATAAACCAGGCAAGCATAACACGTATTCTTTTAATAGATGATGAAATGTGTATTGGTTTATCAGGAGATGCATGTTGCAGATTTAGGTAACCTTAGACAGGATGAGTGTTGTGCATGTAAAGAGTAAGAAATTAGTATGGCCAATGATAAGGAAAAGTGTCAGTGGACAGTATTCAGTGTCCTCCATACAGCATAATCTCGTATCAACTATCTGATTTTTTACATCAGAAATGTTAGGGTGAGCAGCATCAGACTCAGGTGTGTTACAGAAGATGAGATTAAAGGACGGGTTTTAAAATATTTGTTAGAACACTAGTATAAGTCTAATACTGGCATCTGAAGACCATAACACTGCTTTAGCCTAAATGCCACATTCAGCTGCAAGAGATATACATGTAATTGTACCACACTTGTTTATATACGGCATCAGTATGTTGGTTGATTGTTGCTTAATGTCCTGCTGCAAACAAGGTAAACATCAGGACTGACATGATTTGTGGGTGCCAGTTTTAGGAACAAGGTCATATAAAACTTGTGGATTGCCGGTTGTTTGTTGGGTTAGAGGGGGAGTCAAATATCAGGAGTCCGACAAAAACGATTGGTCATTGAAAATTGGGTCGTACAAGGCAAGGGGTCGCACAGGATGGGGTCACAGCTAAGAGGAACTGCTGTAACAATGTGCACATCTAATGCATTTATAGTGTAGATGATTTTGAGTGTAGTCTAATTCATTTACAGAGTAGACGATTTAGGAACAAAGTGGATTAGTAATTTATATGCTGACATTCTGATAACAATGTAGACTAAAAACCAAGCAAATCCTTTTAATAAAACAAACCTCATCTGCATAGTTGACATCAACGCCCATCATCAGCAGAAATTTCACAATTTCACAAAAGCCATAACATGCAGCCAACAATAAAGGCGTCTCGCCCTGATTGCCTCGTGATGAAATATCGGCCCCATTCTTGACCAGAAATTCCACTGTAGACAGCTGGCCATTGGCACAGGCCCAGTGCAGAGCCGTGAGGCCATTCTCATCAACAGTGTTTACATCTACTCCTGCAGAAACAAGATGACAATGAATATGCTACATAACCCTATCCCTTAGTACAGCTGTACCATCATTGGGGTTAACTCTAACCCTATCGCCTAGTGCTATCACTGGGTTACTAACTCTAACCCTATCAGTACTATCATTGGGATTACTAAATTAAACCCTATCGCCTAGTACTATCATTGGGTTACTAACTCTAACCCTTTCACCTAGTACTATCACTGGGATTACTAACCCTATCAGTACTATCATTGGGTTACTAACTCTAACCCTTTCACCTAGTACTATCACTGGGATTACTAACCCTATCAGTACTATCATTGGGTTACTAACTCTAACCCTTTCATCTAGTACTATCACTGGGGTTACTAACCCTAACCCTAGTGCTGCCACTGGGATTACTAACCTTACATAGCCCTATAAGTACTGTTATTGGGGTTACTAACCCTAACCCTAGTGCTGTCACTGGGATTACTAACCTTATCCCCTAGTATTGTCAATGGGATTACTAATCTTACATAACCCTATCCCCTAGTACCGTGGTACCTCAATGGGCTGTTCTACCATCATTCATAGCTAACTCTGCCATCCAGCCACCAGGTGGTGAAAGTGCTAAAGACAGCAATGGGCAGCTTGCTTTGACCTTGGTAACTCGGCAAAGTTTTTTCAGTATTTTGTTTATCATGGCCTAAAATCTTCATGAAATGGCAGTAAATTACAGAAGGTGGACTATAGATGCTTTAAAAATTGAACTTTGACGGCCAATTGGAAAGGTGTCAGGGCTTAAAAAATACCTGATAGAGAGACTGCAATGGTCACAGTAGACCCTTGGCCCTACTGTATGCTACTAACAGTAAAACCAGTTATTGCTTTGGTGCTTGGTTTGCTAACTGCCCTTATCCAGTTTTCTAACCGTTTTGTTCTGAGGGAATTTGAACCCTTGTGCCTTGCTGCACTTGTATACGATACATCTGTTAGGTATTCTCTTACGATACCGCCAAAAGATCACAAATCTCCTCACGCAGTGTCTCTTCAACAATTTGCGTTCTTATGCCTTCAGCTCTTTCGCCACCTGGTGGCTAGGTGAAGGCCGTGTCAAGGACAAGAACAGCCCATTAATAACCACCCTAATAATGACGTGCTTGTCTAATGATGGACAGTCACAGCAGAAAAAATGCCTCAATGATGCTATTTTTAGGGACAAAATTGTTGTGGTGTTTTGCTGTGCTTTGCATGGACATGAGGTTGTTGTGTGTTTTGGTGCCATTTTTGGAAGTTACTTTCTTTAAAGGTCTTGCATGTGTGTGCTGTTTTGGGGCTACAGTTTTCTTGAGTTCTTGTAACTCGGAAAACTTCAGCACATACATTCTGCCATACTCAATTTTTGTCTCTTTTTTGCAGGAGCACAAGATCTCCAAAAGTTGGAATTAAACGAATTCCCATAGTACACTATAGGAATTCATGCTTTAAGAGGGTTTGAACAATGGCCATCCTGGAACACATTGCAGTTGTCCATCATGGTACCATTGTACACTCACTGGGATCCTACATATCCCTAACCCCTTGCACTGCCATTAGGGTTACTAACCCTAACCCTTCTAATACTGTGCTTCCGGCTAAATACTGTGCGTGCGCACACACTTCACACAGAATTTCTCTTTGGCACCTCTTTGGCTTAAAAAAATGTATGCTCTAGTGATGTCTCTTCTGGTATCTTCATTCTGTGGTCACTAAGTATACTATTTGAAGTTTTCAATGAACACCCTCCCCCTACCCCAACACCCTTCATCACCCTTTCTCCTTTTTCTGCAGTCATGTGACAGTCTACACTGCTGACCTGATGTTAAACAATAAGCAAAACACCGACCACTCCCAACGAGTCTGTCATCTTACCATCATGTAACTCCTGCTGTAGTATGACCACCTCACCTTGTGCTGCCATCTGGTGTATTGTTAGTGCTGGAAATAAACTCAACATGGTCAAATAGACAAACAAAAGAAACTCAATCTGACGAGGTGATTTGATAATAAAGTCTGCACGTTGCTTGCTCCCTTCAAAAAAAAAAATGTTCATGCATGTATTGACAGAGTAGCGAGGACAAGCCGTAGTAAAATCTTACTTTGGGAAATTGATGGAGTGGTGAGAAGCCTTTTAGGTCTTACTTGGGTACATGGATGGAGTTCTATGAAAGCTTAGTAAAATCTTACTTGGGTATATG
>SMGT01000016.1:100042-114393 GCA_004794575.1 Lanistes nyassanus | reverse complement strand
AGTAGGCCCACTCTCACATGAAAGCACATGTGTACAGTCCGTTCTGCATTGTAGCCGTGTACTAGCTGAACTCACTACAGGTTTGGAGAAGAGAGAGAGAGAGAGAGAGAAAGAAAATGGCATATAGAAAGAAAAAAGAGTAAAATGAATTGAAAAGCCTTATAAGGACTGTAAAATAATTTTGTGACTCTTAGCTTCAGCATGACAATTAGCTAAACATTGTTGAGAACAAGATTCCGGCCTTGTCCATTAATTGTCTGCTGAATTCCTTATTTGCAAATGAAGTTGTACCGTATCTTTTCTCATGCTTGGTGATCTGGAACGGTCACCGAAAGCGTTAAAGACAGAAGGATTTTTTTTTTGCAGTTTAATCCTATTTTGTTCTTGTGGAGCACAGGGCCTCGACACTTGTCCACATCCTGTGGTGTCCAACCATATATATATATAACTTTTTTTATTTTGCTGTTTCCCAAGACAGGTTGATGGGTTTGAGTTCTTCATTTAAACAATGGGGTGGAAAGACTCTATAAAAAAAGAGAGAAAAAATGAAGAAAAGTTAAACAAAAGAAAAAAGAGGAAGAGACAAAACTAAATTAAAAGAAAAAAAGAAGAGAAAGACAAAAGAGAAAAAAAAACACACGAGACAGAAGTGCTACAAATAGAACAGGAAGCAATTAAAAAGAAGTATATGCTCCGGTAATCTTTCTTTCTTTCTTGTTTTGTTCGTCGGTGTCGCGTCTTGGGTGGATGTCGTTCGCTTGTCTGCTGATCCTGTTCTGTGAACTCTTACCTTTCTGTAAGCTTTTAGTACCCTGTGGCTTTTAGTACCCTGTGGCTTGCCTTTAATCATGGATGGAGATCAGCGCAGCACGACGACCGTGGCCAGGTTAATGGCTTTTTTGCCACAGTCAGACCACTTTGTGAAACGAGAATGTCCGATGAGATTATGACTAGTCCAATCAGCAGCTTTCCGTTTTTATTTTAAATTCGTCCTCGGCATTGAAGAGCCCACTAATCTACATGTACGTGAAAGCGAAAGTTTCAAACATAATCTGCTCCAGAATGATTATGATGGTAAACCCTGTCCTTGCCCTAAGATGCACATAAAATACACGGGGCGAAAAGCGGCCTAACAACCGCTTTTGTCACCAAAAGAGTTAAAAGATGTCCAACTACGGAAACGCCAAACTGACCCCGTTGGTGACTGCCTCGATGGTCTAGCGGTTAAGACATCAGAGGCTGGAGGTCGGTGGTTCGCTCCCCGGCTGAGTCATACCTAAGACTCAAAAATTAGCAATCTAGTAGCTGCCCTGCCAGACGGCCGCTGGTTGGCCCGGTGTCAGTGTAACGTGACTGGGTGGGACTGAAGCCTGTGTTAAGACAGCAGTCCCAGTGTGGCAGCACCTTGAATTGTCTCGGCAACACCGTCCTGACATGCTCCTCTTTTGCAGCGGGACGTTAAGCAACAAAACCTAGCCCACCCCACTGGTGCCACAGCCATTGCACAGACATTATACCTTCTGATTTTGGAATCGTTCTTTTATTTCCAAGTTCAGTTTGGACTTTTATGCGTTTAAAAAGAATGTTCTTTTTAGAACCCAGTAAAAAGGCATTTGCAAATTGATACCCCCTCTCTCTCTATATATATTTATAACTTTTTAAAATGAGATCGATGTAAATTTATAACACTGTACTGTTCATGGGTCAAAAGCTAGGTATATATATATATTGGTGAATGCACACACGCACGCACGCACGCACGCAGTCGGAATCAAAATCATGCGGCCTGAATGTCTTCTCATCCACTTTGCTAGAAGCTTGTATGCAATGTTTGAGAAATCACTTGATTTCATGGTAATTTGGATTTCGTGATGCGCCGGAGGACTATGAGATAAAGCATGATCACTTGAGAGATGGGTGCATGGTGGAAGGAGGGGCTGTGGCCTTTTCATGTGTGTCTGTATGGCTATTTGACTTGTGTCTGCATGTATGAATGCATCTGTTTAAATGTGTCTACAGACTACAGTACACACTTATGCATTATCCGTTCCCCCGTTTCCCTATATACTGCCTCGGTGGTCTAGCGGTGGCGTCCGCTTCCGAGGCTGGAGGTCGGTGGTTCGCATCCCGGCCGAGTCATACCTAAGACTTGCACAGACGCCTGACACTAACACTACAGGGAACAGTACTAGGACTGGTTGGCCCGGTGTCAGTATAATGTGACTGGGTGACTGAAGCCTGTGTTGTGACATGTGGCAGCAGGTAAACTTTTTCTAAGCCACACCGTCGTGATATGCACATAGTTTGCGATAGGACGTTAAGCAACAAATACCCCCTCCTCCCCCACCGTTTTCCTACATGTTTGCAGCACATGAGTATCTGGGTGTTTTGTCTATGTGTGTACCATACGTACATCTCTATATCTTGAGTGTGTCCTCAGCAGTGGTCACAATTAAGTTGCCTAGATATTTTATGCCGACGTTTGTCTCAATGCATGCGTCTGCAACCATGTGGGTCTCCCATTTAATAGAATAATTAAATACGCATCTGTCGACAAGAGTTTGTGCCTGCGCATGACTGGTCAAACATGAGATTAACATTGTGCCGATTCCATTTGGCGTCGTCCTCGAAACATTAAATTGCCTCTTCGTGCCTCTGGCCATCTTGCTGCAGCTATCAGTCAGGTGGTTCTTTCAGGGCATAGCTTAGTAATAGGACCTCATCTCCCCTATCACCAGTGCAAAACCCCGCGAGGTAAAAGCATTGTCCCCTTAAAATTACCTACCTGTAATTTATATCCACCTGCGTGTGCATGTGTCTACGTAGCCAGGTGTGTGCATGGAGTCTACATAGTGCATGCCCCTATATATGTACCCAAGTATGTGATTACGTGAGTTTGCACGTGCCTCCTTGTGTATGCCTGTATATACCTAGTTGGGTAGTGGTTTCATAAAAGACCTGTAATATTATAACAGGGTGTTTGCTTACTTGTTTTCCACGTGTGCATACCTGTATATACCTGTGTCTTCCTTTATGTCAGTCAGTCAGTGTGGGAGAAGCGTTATATCAGTGTCCTGCAAGCATTTTAATGTTTGGATGCCCTGAGCAAAGTAGAACGGCACCTGGAAGGGGGTAGCGCTGTCCCACGAGATCGCTTGTCAGCCACCCCCCCCCCCACCGTGATGTCAAGCAGCATACGAGGACAAGCGCGTGCTTCATTATTCAGCGCCGCCTACACTCACCTGTCAAGACAGTTGCGCTCCGTTGCCACCGGCGAGGCAAGAAGAACCACGCAAAACTCGGCCAAGGGTCAGGCTTCACGCAACCGTCACGCCGCTGTAACGCACAACTTCTTTCATTCTACCTCCCCCCTCCCACACCACCTCATGGCCCCGTCCACCCCCCAACCACCTTGTCCGTGCACGGTTGGCTGGCGCACAGACAGCCGGGCCACAACTCTGGCGCGGACTTGGGGTGTTCGCCCCCATCCGTCTGCTGTCGCCGAAGCGACCAACTCCAGACGGCTGGTTTTGTCGAACGGATGGGTGTTTGGGATGGAGCGGAGGTGGGGGGAGGACTCTGAGAGTCCACGCGCAGCAGCGTCACGTGATGCAACAGCGTCGCCGCCTCCCGTCGCCGCAGTTATCTTGCGGTGGAAACATTCGTTGACTCACCGAACTGTCCTGTGGACGAGGAGAGGGCGTCTGAAGCTGACGCAGTTGGTCAGATTGTCCACTCCGCTGCCGCTTTGAAAGTGACGACCAGCAGCCACGCTGACAACTCTGCCTGATTGCCTCAGACTGGAATTCTAGTTATCGTCTCTGGTGTCGTCTTGCTGACTGCTGATGGTTCAACTATGGCACCATCTGCCCACCGCCCGGATTGATTGTCTTCTTTTTTCTCTGAACGATCGTGGACAAAAAAATTTTGTTTGAAACCAAATCACGGCAGGTGCCATAACAAACACGTCCATTGACGTTGAGCTAATTAGAGAGAAAACGAAGATTTCTCAAGTCTACGGCCGTGAAGAAGCGGCAGGTGTCTATGCTTTGAGACGATACACACTGTTTTACATGACTAAAAATAATTGCTGGAGGACAAGCAAGACGGAAGGGGGATGGGCTATGCCACGAGCATGCCTCATTGCGTAGCATGGCAGACATTCTCTGAGTGTCGACAGGGAGCAATTTGTCATGGGCGACGAAGAATCATTGGACAGCGTTCTGTTGCAGCGATGGAATCTTGGATCTGGCGCTAAGATGGCGACGGCCAAAGGGCTGGTGCAGGTGCTAGTAGAACTGCTAGTGCTGCTAGTTTTTTGTGCTAGCCTCGTGCCGGCTAGAGAGCTGAAGGGACTGGGTCCGTCCAAAAGATGGGTGGTTCGCGCACGCTGCCAAGCGCATTGCAACCAGCTGGTGAGTTCTCTTTCTTCTTCCCTTTGTCTTCAGAGACCGCCTCGGTGGTCTAGTGGTTAAGGCGTCCGCTTCCGAGGCGGGAGGTCGGTGATTCGCATCCCGGCCGAGTCAATCCTAAGACTTAAAACTTGGCAATCTAGTAGCTGCCCTGCCAGACGCCTGGCACTACAGGGAACAGTACTAGGACTGGTTGGCCCGGTGTCAGTATAATGTGACTGGGTGGAACTGAGGCCCTTGTTGGGCCATCAGTCCCACGTGTGGCAGCACGTAAATTCTGTCTAAGCAACACCGTCCTGATATGCACATAGTTTGCGGCGGGACGTTAAGCAACAAATACCCTCCCCCCTTCGTCTCCTGTAAGCTCTTGGGTTGGGCTGCACGAACGTTCGTGTACCCTCACCGCACGTAAATGCGGACGTAAAATCACAGGGTCCACAGGCTTACAACCGCTGTTACGACTGGAAGAGCAGATACGACCGTCCTTGCACCCAAGAGTTGCCTCGTACGAGCGTTCGTAGTTGCGCTGTTCCTGCCATAAGAGCGGTCGTAAAGTCCGTTCTCCCTGTGTATTTTACGTGCAGTTTTACGGATAAACAGGAGATAACCGTCACGTTAGCCAGCCCTGCCTTGGTGAATTACTGTCATTAGTAGCTAGTTTTTGTTGCTATTTCTGAGCGTTTTCTTTAATCTTTCTGTAAACTGTGACATTTTCCACAGTACGTATTTTTGAATGCTAGCTCCCTCACCTTCCACAAAGACTTCACAAATCATTTATTAGGTTGCTCTGCTCTCAGACTTTTTGGATTTTGGCTCCATCTAGTTCATAACATTTTGATTAACCTTTTTACTTCATACTTATTTGTTCAAGCTGCATTTCTGTCCTGCTCCTTTACACAATCCTCATGGGCTACCTTCTTTTTGTCTTCGAACTTGTTGCAAAGACTCCTAATCTTTGGTCTCATGTTTGTCGCGCCGACACTTTTTGAAATGTAGCTGTTGTTATGGTCTTCGATTGCTGCCAGATTAAAATAAAATTAAAAAATAATAAAAATATAAAAATAATAATCTCTTATCTAGGCGCTGATAGTCAAAGTACAACACATGCACAACCGCACACACAGAGACGCGCACGTACATTATCCAAAATAAAGGGTTAAGAGATATGTTTTGAGGTTGGATTTGAAAGACGAGAAGGAAGGAGAGTGACGTGAGAGGACAGGGAGTTCCAAAGTTGAGGGCCATAGACGGAGAAACAGCGAAGGCCATGCGACTTGCGTTTGAAGCGTTTTTGTTGGAAAAGAGGTGAATCGGGGGGAAAGCGAAGTGGACGAGATGGAGTGTATAGAGAGATCAGATTAAAATCTTTATGCAGACTTATCAATCCCGATTTCAGATTTCGTAAATGTTCGAGAACTTGTGTGAACAGAAATGCAAAATCTTTCGAAGAGCATTTTTCTGTCACGTCTTCTTTCACTTGCATCCATAGCTACACCTTTCCCGCATGAAGACGTGCCTGACATCGAGTGGCTGACAGTAACGTGTAGCAAAAACAACATTTGTGACCGACATTAATGCTTATCTTTCAGCTTCTAGAATATAGGGGGAAAGAACTCTGCAATATCTAAACAAAAATACCTCCTCGACAAGGGTAAGCTAGGTGGCTTTAGGGCGACGAGTGTTGCCCTTTAAGAACGAAACCTAAAGGGTTTCAGAGGTCATGGTTTAGTCGGTTAATGTTCACTTCCACTCTCGCACTTCTGACCTCTTTGTCCCAGTCTGTGTACGGGGTCGTGCGAAGATGTATTACCATAGGTATGTGCATGTTTCTTCCTCATTTCTGTCCAAGAACCTTGGTGTCATTGCCAGCAGCATGTTGTCCGTGCGTAACTTTGCTTCTAGCACTGCTATCATCTATGACGTGTCGGTCTAATCCGTAAACAAGTCTCTGTTGATGTCACTGTTAAGCTCGTCCTGTTCCTTCGCATCGATTACTCTAACGCTCCTCTCTCTGGCCCTTCCTGAATTCACCATCTCTGGTCTTCAGCGTGTTCAGTACAGCGCAGCTCGCTTCAGTCTGAAAATAAAGCTGGTGGCCACATCCCACCTCTTCCTGCTTCTCTCACCGGCTTCCTGTCTCCAAACGTATTCAATATGTTACCCACTTTCTGCTACGAGTGTTTTAACGACTTTGCTTCCGCCAGGCTGTCAAACTCGCTTTCAATCGACCCTCTGGCAGTCTTCATTTCTTCAAACCACTTTGTCTTCGACTTTCTCGAAACACTCAGCACGGTTGGTCCGCGGTCTTCCTCCGTCTACGGTCCGCTGGCCTGGAGCAGTCTGGCCGTCTCCATCCGCAAACTGGATGCACTCTCTTCTTTTGAAAGTTGTTCTCTAATAAGAAAAGCCTTTGTCTCCGTTAATACTTTTCGTCCTGTCCTGTTTGTGCCTACTTGGGGCCGCTTCTGTGTACCAGCCTCTGTATGTGTGCCGGCGTGAGCATGTTTTTATGTTTTGGTTTGCATTGTGTGTGTGTTTGTGTGGATGCGTTCGCACTTTCAGTCTCTGCGTTTCAGTGTCCCTTCCCTGTGGTAGCAGCCTGCCTGTTGGAGCGTACAGTTAATAGTGTGTATGTAGGTGTGTGTGCGCGTGAGAGAGAGAGAGTGAAAGAGAGAACGAGAGACGAACTTTATTCATTGTAGAATACAGGCTATATGCTATAGCAGATCTCTGACAATGAATGTATTTTTCTCATTTTTTACTAATTGCTACTTGACGTGGAATTCTGCAACAATTATCAAACGTGAATATAAAATGAAATAACTAATGGTTTTCATAATTTTGGGAAATGCATTGTTCTCGTAAAATCATGTGAAACAATCAGTCAACAAGTCAGTGTCTATGGCATTTTTCAGAATGAGTAGTTTCCACAAAGGATCCGTACAGTACCTCAGTTCATTACATTTCGAACTGGCAACGTTGTTAAGTCCGAATATAATTAAAACATTTCTGGGTTCTATGCGTGTAGAATACTGGACAGATACTCAGACTGCGAAAGACTACTTTTGAAAGAGTTGTAAAGTAAAAACATTCATTACTGTAAACTGTTTTATACCCTTCCGGTGATACCAGTTTATCAACCTTTGCTTAATGTAATTCTTTCGGAAAAGCAAAATTGCAGACTCCATGGTGGTCCTGAAAGCCATTTTTATAAGTTACTTTTTTAAGAGAGAGAGAGAGAGAGAGCCAAACAGTCTTTTATTTAAAAAAAAACTGCGCGATTGCACGTGTGCGTGCGTGCTGTCCTCTGTTGAGCTGCTGTCACTGGAGCACATGTTAATAGCCGGCAAATAGTTTATTGACTCGAACTAGAATCCTTGGGGGTAGTAGGTTTTTTTTTTGTTTGTTTTTGATAGAGTTCGAGGGACGAGTCGGGGAAGGGGCCATCAGCGAGCGGTTGGGAATTGTCTCCTCTTGAGCTTCCTTAATTGACAAACAGCTGCGTCCTTTTCAGCGCAGTCGGGCAATGCCCCCGACTGTTGTGGGACGTTCTAAATCTGTTCGCTTCTTACTTAATCGATCAGCGTGACAAACGTACAACGGCCAACGAGATCCTGTCCAGCCTTGCACTGCAATAGACCTTTTTAAAAAAATGGGTTGCCCCTCTTTACGGTATCCACAGTGGCAGCTTAAAAGTGCACCTAAACTACGAGACCAGGTTGCATGGGAGTTCGTATCCCCTGTTTACACGTAAAGGTAAACATAAAATACACATGGCAAATGGTTCTTACGACTGTGGTTATGGGCAGAGGTGTAGATACAAACCTCATGCAAGCCAGCCCGAGAGGATAAACGGTCCGCAGGACATTCGTAAGTATGGAGAAAGAAGGCAGAGGCTCATGAAACGCGACATTTAGTGGCTGTAAGATTTACGGCAGTAAAATGCGTGTACAATGGGCTTAAAACTTTCCACGTGATGAGACCAGATGTCTTCCACGTGATGAGATGTCAGGTTAACGTCTCTGCACCCCATGAGAACTACGAACTGCATGAGAAACAAGACCAACAAACTAGACACGCCGGAAGGGGGATTTTTTTGGTGTTGCTGCTGGCCCACATCAATTGAAAGGTTAGATGTAGGAGTTTTTCCAATCCATTGGAGACATTTGTAGCTGATATGTGGCTTTTCATTCAATCTCATTCTCCACATGCACATTATACTCGGTCGGAACCTGTCACATAGTGATTTTCTCCCCACGCATGCGCTCTGCAGCCTAAACGTCAAGCGCCACCTGCACTTCCTGCACCTAACAGGAGCATTTGAGGCGCTTCGCGCTATAAATAGCCTATATAAACGTTTACATCACCCAGCCCTCCCCCACAGTTTTGGCATTTCGGTGCTCCTCGGTTAAACCTAAAGGATCCACATCGGTTTCTCTTAGCATCCTAACTTGCATTTGTGGAAATGGCAATCTTTCCGATATATAGAGAAAGAAAAACAGTGGTATAACAGAAACAGAAAAACAAGAACAGAGAGGAACTATGTTCGATCTTTATAATTAAACTGCACCAAAACCCTGTGTGGTATTTATAATTATAGAATGGGAGGGAACAACCAAATGAGTTTATTGGATCTTCTACTGGCTACATGTGGAATCTAGGTGATGGGGAGAAAACATACACTATGAAGGACCTGAGATAGTGGCACATGTTATGACTGTGTTCATTTTGTTTTAAAGAACATAAAAAAGTACAATAAAGGCACAACTAAACCTGCTCTTTTAAAAAGGACATAATAGGAGTTAATAAAGATTAGAATTTCTTCAAGAAAAACCCATTGGTATTTGCTAGTTTGCAAACAATTGTGACCTGGTCGCTATTTTCTCCTTCCTAGGATAACGGTGCTTTACCCGCCTGAATAAAACTATGTTGTCAGAAAGTAGCCGGCACAGCACAAATTATTTTTGAAATAAAAATCCTGGTTCTCCGCTAGCCCATTATATCGCGTCAGACCATACGGCGCATCGCGAAGTCATACACTGGCAGGTCAGCTAGGGCTTCTGATCTCTCACAAAGTGCCATGTTCTGGAGAAAGTTCTAAGAATATTTCTGGAATAAAGTAGGTCGGGTTGCATGTTTTAAGAAACTAACCTTATGCAAGCTTTGCCAGCAAGCCACAGGTCCTTTATTCGAGAGTTCGAGACAGCAGTGGTAGCTTAGGGTCCTGGATAGCTTTGCTGATAAAGCCGGCGACTAGCAGGTGGACGGTTGCTGGTTCGAATCCAGGTATGGCAAGGATTAACATTGTGCAGACTTCATTCGGCCACCTCCCCTCGCATTAAACTGCCTGTCCCCACTGGTCATATTACTGCAGGTACCAATCTGGTGGGTTTTTTTTAGTACATAGCTTACTGTAGGACCCTCCCCCCCACCCATAGTACGAAATCACCGTGAGGTTGAATCACCGTCCCTCTAAATAACCAACCAACCTGTGGTAGCCGTTGTAATCGATACAATAAGACGTGTCTGTTTATCGCTGCGCGAACAACGAAACGTTTACTCCAAACTGCTGAAGAACGTTGAGCCACATACCGTACTGACCTCGTAGCGGTAACGAGCAGGCAGTTCCATACACAACTATAGCAATGCAATGGCGCCCCTTTAGAAGACTGAACAGCAGATTTTTGTTTTTCTTATGGGGTTTCTTTTGGATACTTCTCGCATACCACTTGCTTTTGTTTCACTGCGGTCTCTTCCAAGCTATAGCCAGTTTGCCAGCATTTTTGCTAAGATGCCAACGTCTGCTTAACATCGATTATCCAGCTACAGTACTTAAGCTACTTCCCTTAGTTTTCGCACAACAGGTGAGCGGTCTAAATGGTCTCAGTATCTAATGCACTTTCAGAACGAAGCAGTGTTCCTGTTTTCCGTGTAGCACACCGGCCGAGGGCTTGTTTAGCAAACGGGTTTAGGAAACATCTGGCCTCCTGTTTTATGTTTTAGAGTCTGTTTGATTTTCCCCCAGCTGTTTCAGAAAACATTGTGCACACGAATGCTCCTCATCGGAACGTTGATGCCTGCTAGTCTAAGAAAGTACTTTAGTCTAGTGGGGAACGAAGATTTTTGTTTCAGAAATAAAGCGTGTGGTGCTGGCTACTTTCTGACGAGGTAATTTCATTCGGGGATAGGGCTGGCGGTGGATGGTGGATGGAAGCACAGCAGTGTCATCCCAAATAGGGTGACACAGCGATCAGGTCTCAACACTTTGTAAACTGGCAAAACCAGTGGGTTTTCTTAGAAGATTGGTACTAATTACAATTGTGTCCAAGAAAATCCATTTTCTGAGCATGATTTTAAGGTTTCCCTTCCCAGTCTAGTTGTGGCTTAAATTTGCAATGTAACTGCAATTTTTTTAAAGGAAATATAATTCTGATATTTTAGCATTGGGCTTTTCTCCTGAAGGCGTTATACATACCTACGCTAGGGCCAGCGAGAGATCTGCATCAGCTCGAAGTGTCCATATCATCTGAACCTTCCATCGGATTAGGGGCTTAACTCCTGTGTCAGCGCAAGCTTGGGGCCGCCATACACTTATATCTTTGGTTATTTTGTTTGTAGCTGCAAATACAATGTAAGAAAACATCAGGTATAAACATTCCATTGTATTTTTATTCCACATGGGTGCTTATTTTACTAATCTTGAAATAGTATCAGTTCAACGCTGTATGTGCGAAGACAGTAACGCAAGATTGCAAAAGAAGATTCTTGCTTTGAAGGTATCGGATTTTATTCCCGGTATCAGTCGCTTAATTTACTTCCTTCCTTATTGAAACGCTTGTACCCTTCCTTGTTTGACTTGTGAAAATTTAGGTTTCGGATATTTTGGTCGTTTTCTGTTCTCCGTTAAATGCAGTTAAATTTCCAACGTAAGCTTTTATTCGTCTCCTTCCTTATCAGAGGAAATTGCTTTTCTACATTGGCGTAAAAGGGACACTACTTTTGCGCAGGGCGTGTTTAATAATGTTTCTTTGGCCTGTTTGCCAGTGTGGCATGCGAGCTGGGAAACAGCTATACAAAACAGTTAACCGAACAGTTCGCTCAAAAACTTCGTTTGCTAACATGTCTATCAAACAGTTTTTTTTTCTTGCCAGAAAGTGTTACGTAGCCTTGAAGTCTTTGAAAACGGTGACCGGTACAGCAGCTTAAACCGCCAACAGTGGCTTACAGGAAGTCAAGGCGTTACAGGGTAGAACACAGCACACGGACATGATAGCTGGATGACATGCTTCGAAGTGCCTCTTTTTTCTTTAAGTGGCTGAGATTAAGCTGTATGCGACAGCCCTATGCCTCGGAACTTAATCCAAAACATTTGCCTTCTGCGTTGAAGGCAGGACCTGCGCTGGGCTTTCAAAGACGTTGCTCCGGGCAATTAAAAAAACCCCAAGGGTTGCCACATAAAAGATTGCTGTGGCGACACAAGGCGTTATCGCGAGCCATCAGGACGCTGGTACCAAATCGGCATCGGGGATCTGCCGGTGATTAAGCCTTTGATCCTTAAAACGACTATTTTACATGAGACGGCGCCATCTTCTTCCCCTCTACCTCCTACCACTCCAGCTGTCCCCTTTCTTGTTACCCACCCCTTCCCCATTGCGGCTTGTTTCTTGGTGACAAAACATTTTGTAACCTAGCTGCTACTGTCTGGTCTTTTCGCTTGCTTGCTTCTGTCGTTTTGATACAGCTTTACATCATCTGATAATAGGATTAGGTAGTAGCAATACAACCAAGTGGAGGAGGCGATGACAGCTGGCATATGGTTTCTGGTTGCGTCATGTCAGCCTCACGCGCTAATGAGAAGAGGGAAAGAAAATATTGCAACACGTCATGCAGCAAAAAATGATCTCAGTTTGTCAGCAACTGAATCCGATATTCTGGGAAAAGCTCAGATTTTCGCTTGCGTTGGTGTTTTATGACGGTGTCGTAGAGTTTTTCTTTTCTTTTCCTGGCGATTTTGGTGAGGGGGCTGAAAAGATGTCTAGACAAGAGACTGGAACAACAATTTGCTGCATACGGGTGCCGATAATTTATTAATTTATTTCCTTATTTTAGTTCATTAGTTTTTTTAAGCTAGCTAAGTTCATTTTAGTTTTGTTAGGTTAGTTAGTTTTGTTAGTTTGTTAGTGTTGCTCGTAAGTTTTGTTGGATTGGTATTTCGTTTATGGGATTTTGCTTGCTGATTTAGCTAGTATGTACTCGGACTGAAGACATTATATTCTCGTAGACTGAAAAGGCATTATGTAGTTATAACTGGCTCCTGTAAGGCGGGGGAAGTCAACAGCAGTTAAATCCCCTTAGCTTTAGGAATTTCCGACTCCCAAATAAGTCATGTGATTCAGCCACATTATCATTTCAGCCAATGGACTGTTATCCTTGCCGGAAATTCGCTGTTTCTTGTACACAAGGGCAGAGTAACTGTGCTGGGCATCATATGAAACCATACGATAAAGACATTAGGTAATCATAGACTAAAGACATTAGGTACTTCTCTTGAGGACATTAGATAAGGTCATTAGGTACTTTTCTGTCATGCCAGATTTTGTCTCCTACCCAGTTCCCCTTTCTCTTTTTGTGTCCACCCTGTATCCACACTCGGCAGTAGCCGAGCCCCTGAACATACCTGTTGTGCAGGAGCATGTTCCCTTTTTTCACCCCACCTCCCCGGTTTGCTACTGAACGATATAGACAAGCCCCGCGTACACAAACCAATATCATGCAACAGAAGTCTATTTTCATTTTTGCGTTTTGACGCATCAGTTGAGGTATTAACTCCCCATTATTATTAACGCCACTCCCCATCACTACAGACTTTCAAACCTAACTTAAAAACTTTTCTTTTCCGCAAGTACCTTGACTGATGTCGCGACTGCCTGTCTGCATTAACCTACAACTTCCTCTATTATGATACTTTTCCACCCATCTGTGACTGAAGGACGATCTGTATCCCAATCTGTGTTTCGTTCATCTCTCCCTCTGTGTGTTTGTTGCGTTCATCTCTCACAGTGTGTGTGTGTGTGTGTGTGTGTGTGTGTGTGTGTGTGTGTGTGTTTCGTTGTTTTCATTGAGTATGTGCCTCGTCCGCGCGAAGTGTGCATGAAATGTGTTCTCGCGCGTTACAAATCCACATTTATTATTATTATTAAACAGAAGATGTTTTTGTCCCAGCTGAACGGATGAGACTGCCGTTACAAACGGCCAGCAGGTGATTATAGTCTGCAGAAAGGTTTCCCCAACCTTTCCCCACTTTTTTCTGCTTCCTTTTATAAAATATGAAAATAAGGTCATGACTTGAATGTCAAGTTGCTCTGACTTACAAAGATTGGTTCACGTGACCCGTGTGTCTTGGGTCACGTCCTGTTTATCGACCTACCGCCAACATCTTGCGGGATAGCTGATGCCTCGCAGCGTTGGTCGTACTATTTCCTTTGTGTTGGAGATTGGCTTTAAATGGGATTCACCCCTGATTCACAACTTTTCTATTTCATTCCTCAGTCAACCGTCTTTGACTGGAGTACTGTTCAGTTTCATTGTATTATATTTTCTGCACAGACGGCCCGCGAAGTGATCGACAACGCGGATTTTCTTGCAATGACAACACTGTCAGAACACTCATTTATTCTTATTGCGAAGTGCATTTATTAAGGTTTCGTCTTTATTTTGCCTGTTTACTTATTGCTAGAATTCTGCAATTTGTAACTCGTTAACCCCAACGATACAAAACAAGAAAATATGTCAAGGTCTTGCTGTGGGATTGTTGTCTGGTAGTGTACAGAACTCCACAGATATGGATTGCGTTTATACATGATAAGACAGTAGTTATACATGTCAGCGTAGGAAAATGCGGAATAAACTGAAATGTTAACTACGTGATATGGGGGGGGG
>SMGT01000016.1:88199-100022 GCA_004794575.1 Lanistes nyassanus | reverse complement strand
GGGGGGGGGGGGGGGGCGGAATTGGTGCTTAACGTCCAGCCGCAAACTATGTGCATATCAGGACGGTGTTGCTTAGACAGTTTACGTGCTGCCAATCGTGGGACTGATGGCGCAACACAGGCCTCAGTCCCACCCAGTCACATTATACTGACACCGGGCTAACCAGTCCTAGTACTGTTCCCTGTAGTGCCCGGCGTCTGGCAGGACAGCTACTAGATTGCCCCAAAAAAAAAAACGACTCGGCCGGGATGCGAACCACCGACCTCCCGCCTCGGAAGCGGACGCCTTAACCACTAGACCACCGAGGCGGTCTACGTGATATAGGAACAACCCAGCACCCACAGCTATTTACAGCTGATATTTAGACTGTATGTCAGCCGACACTGCACTGCATGCCGGGATAAATTGGCTCGCTTGGCTCGTCCTTGTCAAGCCTTTACTGTCCAAGTAGCAGTCATCTTAATAAAGTTTTAATTACAGTAAAACAACCAAATGCAGGAGCTAATGATAAATACAGCAGTTTCTCATTCCGGAAAATAACAACGGGTGTCGCAACATTTTAGTATGTCGAAAGTCACCAGCCAATGATATGTAATGTATGTAATGTATTTTATTATATGAAAAACTTACGGTAATATGTAGTGCGAATAAGACAGCAGTCACCGGTATTCAAAGAAGGCTTATTTTGTCAGAAGGAAAAAAAAAAACCAGTCTTCAGTAATACATTTGTGCGCGGAAAGACAACTGTGGTCGGATGGGAGTTTACTTTTCCCTTAATGGATAAATTGCATCGCTGGATATGGGTGCTTAAAACAAAAGCTTTGGGTTTCAGAGACGTCACCCTGTATTCTTTTTTTTTTCGAACACGGGCTGTTTGATTAGATATGTGGTTTTTTTTTCTGGCGTCGGTCGAAAAGCCTTCCGTGAAACTGATTAAGGCGCCCTTTGGGGTAGTGACGTCATACGCTGTACACCAAAATGGCAGAGAACCTCCACGTAGAAGGGACAACATTTCCTTTCGGCAAAGGCAAAGGTCGTTATTGTGCTGTGTTTGGGTGTACAAATTACCAGGGAAAGGGATATAGTCTACATACTTTTCCTAAAGATGAATCTTGTGGAAAAGACTGGATCAAATTTGTCCACAGAAGACGAAAAGACTTCGACACCCACTGTCGCTAATACGAAAACCCAAATAGCCACGAATAGCCATGGTTTTAGGTCTAAATAAAAGGTTTTAAAGGTAGATCAAACATCCGAATTCACTTTCTGAATTATTTGATGCATAATATACAAACAATCGACACTTGCGTACGTACATTTTAAATATTTGTGTCAGGGCTGTTATCGTCTGCTCGTCTGCCGTGTATCTCTCCATTTCGAACCCCCGAATAGCCACAATTCGACCGTTATAGCACGTACTAGAAGGGATAAGCTAAGATCAAAATATACTTTTATAAGTTTCTGAAGTTTACCCGAAAAAAATCACAGAAGTACGAAATTTTAAAGGTATTTGTGTGAAGTGTCGTCGTATCCTGGTCTGTCGAGATGCACGAATGCTACGAAGAGCCACGAATAGCAACCAAAAGCCACGGTTTTAGGTCTAAATAAAGGGATTTAAAGATAAGTTTTAACATCAGAATGCACTTTTATAAGTATTTGATGCATAATATGCCCCCAAAATGACACCTTGTAAAGATTTGTGACTGAAATGTTATCGTGTGCTCGTCTGCCACGAGTCACCTTCTTTTCGAAAAACCCCACAGCCACAATTCGACCATTACAGGGCGTATTACATCGACCATTACAGGATGTATTACAAAGGATAATTTAACATAGAAATCAACTGTTATAAATAGTCGATGATAATATATCAGAAATCATTGTCCACTATTTGCCGTGGATCTCCTCCATTTCGCAAAATTGCGCAACCAGGTACAATGCGACGTCTGTATGATAGGTAGTGTCCCCAGACTGCGCCTTTAGGAATATTGAAAGGTTGGTTGATGTAACTGTAAATTGCTTGTGGACGTGGGCACTAGAGTCGTCTTCTAGCATTTAGCTGTGTTGTGTTGTGCTTGGTGCTGGTGGTGTTAGTGTTACTTTAAGAATACCAAGAACATCTTATAGTAAAACAAATTTATTATCTCACTCATACACACGCGCGCTGGCTCAAATGCTAAAATAGTGGGGACCAAATGTTTTTCTGTATAGGAAACTGTACGCGGGAGATGTTTAGGCAAACCAAGGCGGCCACTCAGGCCATCTGTCTCGAAATCACTACCCCATTCTTCATTAAATGAGCTGCTTGATCACGAAAGTTCTAAAGATTGTTCTCCTCCTCCATTGTTGTACAACATAAGACGTCACGCGAAGGAGAAAATAACCGATAATCGTGTTTAAAGGCAGTTACCTCCCTTGGCGTGAACAAACCCGGTCGATACAAGAATTTGTACAACAGTGCTTTTAACCAGGTATATTTAAAATATAATCCTGTTACCAATAAATTGTTTTAACTGTCTGGCTCATGTTTAACAATCTGTAAAACGATGAAAGTCATCCTTTAACGCGTTGTCTTTGCGCTCGCTCCACAGGAGGCCTGTTTATGGGTCACACCTAGAATCGGTGGTGCAATCTCTTTGACCCACCAGACCCAATTCGTGACAACAACCATCGGTAACATGCAGTATTCTTGTATATGAAAAAGATGTGCAACGACTGATGTGTCGTTGCACCGAAGGGCAACTGGTACACTTTCGATGAGCTGTGTGAGGGTTAGGTGGAAAATTTTTTACTTTAAGTCTGTTGTCACGAGCCAGGTCTCAGACTACGAGAGATGCCTTTTAATAAAAGGAGCGTGCTGACTGGTTTTCCTTGCATGACATTTTTATGTCAGTTGCCGGCTGCAGGTTTGTATGGAGATGGGCTATTGCATATTAACGCCACATTTAATAGGAAGTGAGCGTGCGTGGATGTGTGTGTGTGTGTCTGAGTGCGTGAGTGTGCGTGCGTACGTGTTGTCCTCGCTCCTGACAGATCGAACGCGAAAGTTTCCAGTAAAGCCTGCCCAGTTGTAGTCTTTGGGCTTATCACTGTATCTCACAGTTACATCGCAGAAAAAAAACCGACTTGATTTTGTTAGTGGTCGTCTCTGTTGACGTGGTTATAGGGCCACCTGCAGGGACAACCTAATCAAACACGAAGTTTCGGAAATAATAAGGTTGATGTTACAGACTGCCTCACTACTGGCCTCTAGATGGTCAGCAGACGGACCAAATGTTCGTCGTTATTCCCGACCCCATCTTCTAGCTGAAGCGTGTGTAAACCAGAAGGGAGGGGGATGCATTCACTTTCTGTTTCTCTCCCATCCATCCAGCCTTCCCTCCATGCCCCCCCCTCCATCTGCGTATCCCACTGAATATATCAAATCAGCAGTGTCTGGCATCAGATTTATTTTGCCTGACTCCTGTTCTGAAGAAACAAACGCACTTGTAGCGCTTTCTTTGACAGCGAGAAATATGGTGAGAAAACAGAAATCGTATAGCAACAGTATCCAATTTCCGAACGCCACAGAGTCTAACTTTGCTACAGAATAATAATTCGTCGCAAGTTTCAGAAAGGCATTTGAACCCGCTGCGAAGAAAACTTTTAATCAGCTACGTCGCAGACAGAACAAAATTGAGAGAAAAACACCTTTGGCCGTGCTACGCCAAATAAGTCTCCTTAGGATTTACGCCCACGTGCTAAATGCCTTTGGTTGTTTGTCGCTAGCTTTAACGACTACCATGACATTATTTTCGTAGTATTTTTTGTCTTTTATGTAAATCTGTAATGGGTAATTCATTTGTGCCTGCTGTGTCCATCGGAACTTTGGCAGAAGCGCGCTGGAAAAAAACTGACTAAAATGTTCAAAGCAGTCTGCTTGGGCAGTAGTTGCGTAAAAGTCTTCCAGACAACAGACGCAGTTACATGGCAATGGAGGATTCCGGTAGCAATGTAAAATTCTCATATGTTTAGAAATGGCTGTAGCATTCAAGCAATTTGAAAGCATTTGAGAATTCATTCTGTGCTTTTCGTTCGTTATTTATATTAGATTTTTAGATACATAAATTATTGTTTTCTGTTTATGCGTTTTAGCCCCAGTCGCTCTACTGTGATAATTATCTTTTGGTATAACAAGATTAATTAATTATATTGTTAGTTAATCAATCAGCAGAGGGTTAGAACTGGCGGGGGTCTCTTATGGGAACTCGTGCTGACCACTGCTGCACCCCTGTCTTGTTTCCGGTATTTTCTCGGTTTAACATTGTGACATCTCTGGACTGGCGTGACATCTCTGCACTCACCCTAGTTTGGTGTGGTGACAATATTGTTATTGCGGCACGACTTAAAGATGAGCGCCCACTCTCTTACTTAGTGCTTTATGTCCATTTACTTTCTCTAATCCTTATTCGAGTATCCTTGAGCTGAATGTCAAAAAATAATACTAAAACAACTGTCATGAGAGGGGCTGAAGCACCAGGTCAAGGTCAAAGGCGCGCCAGCTCAGCAAGTGGAGAGCTTTGAATATGTTGGAACGGTTTTGAACCCAAAAAAATTGTAATGCATATGCATAAAATCCAATCAAAGATTAAACTGATAAGGAAGGAGTTTTCTTTAATATTTCTTGGTATGGTAATTTGACTGTCAAGAACTGTGAAGAAAAGGCGCGAGGCGTCAGGCGTCAGCTCTTTGAACTTTTATCAACAGTTCAAAAACAAACAAACAAACAAAACAGCGTGCAAAATTATTCATGACCCCACATATTTGCTTTACGATTCATTCCATTTATTGTCGTCTGGTCGACGATTTCCCGCCCCAGTTGTGGAACGAAGCACTACTAAGTTTTTTTTTTACAAGTCTTTTGTTCTATATGCAATGCGTATTTTAAATTCACAGACTTTGAAAAAGAAAGTTATTTAAGCAAACGAGAATAGGATTAGCCTGGTTTATATGTAAGGATTTGCATTTTTTTCTTTGGGCTCTGTTCTGCGAAAAGAACTTTTCCTTTAATTCGCATGTTGTTAATGGACATAAAAGTGTATTGCGTTGTAAACTGTAGTATATGTATATGTCTGTGTACCATTGTAAATATTACTTCTTATATTTCTGTTGTGTTAAGCGTAGTGAGCGGGGTCTTTTATGAGTATGATTCTGCGCCTTATCAGATTTCATATAATCATATAATAATTTCCTAGATCTTATATCCATGGGAAATTAGACGCAAACGTCTTTTGCGTCATTCGCCTGCAGAGAAAAAAAAATATCGATCAGCAGGGGCATCTTAACTTTCTTATCTACTAGGAAGGAACTCTCCATGATCAGAACCAAGAGTTTTTATAAGACTTCTTTGAATCAGTTTTTCTTGACTCGATCGAAAGCGTCAAACAATAAAGTTCTTTATTACTACAGCAGAAGTTCTTTTCATATAGGGACTTGCTCTGCCCTCGCCCTTGGGGATACTGATTTAAACGGTCTGTCTTTTCACCGGCCTATTTATTTGCGGCATCAGTGCGCGTACGGTGAGTTGCGACATTTTATCAGGTGTCATCGAACAGTTTAGGGGTAGCAAGACGGCATTTAAAACAGCGATCGCCGCACGTAATTGCTGCGCCCGAGACCATGGGAGCGCTCTTAACGCCGGCCATTCATCTTACCGGACGGAGCCACCGCGAGGGCAGACACTAATGAAGGCACCTCTTTCGCCTAGGAAATGGGCTTCCTGATTGTTAACCGCCGCCCTTGTCTGTGTCGCGGTCGACCCAGCCTCTCCCTTTCTTTCTGTCCCTACGTCGTTTTCCCCTCCCCGAGTACTCTCTCCTCGCCATGTCCTAGCTAGTCTATCTGTCTGTCTGATGTGCACATAGCATGCAAGAGTGATTGCGTTTTCCCATCCATCCAAAAAGACGGACAGACAAGAAGATGGGTACACAAACCAACCCAGGATTGATTCAGAAGATTGCACAGAGAGGTACAGAAAAAAAAGATTACGAAGAAATACGAGATTATAATTGGGTTTAAGGCAAAAATACTTGTCACATATGTCACTCCTAGTTTGTCACCTGTCACTCCTAGTTTAGCCTCTGTGGTAACAGAGGAACCCGAGGTGGATCAGCCAGCTGAGAACGACACCTTCCCCACTATCCTGTTGAGTCGACTGAGACCTGGAAGGATGCGCAAGTCAGCCCTGAGTTGACACCCCAGCAGCAGCAGGAAGTGCACGACCTGCTGGCGTCCTTCAGCGACACTCTGACAGACCGGCCTGGACTTACATCGCTGGTTGAGTTCTCTCTGACCCTGTCAGACCAAAAACCGATTAAGGTGAAGCCTTATGCTCTACCCCTCTCCACCATTGAGTCCGTAAAGAAGGAGGTGGCAGGGATGGCGAAACTTGGGGTCATAGAACCTGCAGAAAGCCCTTACAGCTTCCCAATCGTGCTGGTTGCGAAGAAGGATGGCAGCCATCGTTTCTGCACGGACTTTAGGAGGCCGAACAAAGTCACAGAATTCATGGCAGAACCACTGCCGGAGCCAGAAAAGATTTTCGCCAGCCTGGCGAAAGCGAGATATTTCACAAGAATCGATCTGTCTCGAGGATTCTGGCAGATCCCTGTCAGGAAGGAAGATCGACATCGGCTAGCATTCCACACACCTGCTGGAAGCTTTCAATGGAAAGTTATGCCGTTTGGGCTGCAGAACGCACCCAGCGTGTTCACCAGGATGATGCGCCTTCTCCTGGAGCCACTAGAAGAGGATGACCTCTCCAACTTCATGGACGACATCCTCGTCGCCACGGAAACATGGGAGGAGCACTTGGAACTGCTGGAAAAACTCCTGTCACGTCTACGGGAGTGTGGGTTGACAGCTCGTCCAACCAAGTGCGAGCTGGGCTTCAAAGTTCTGATTTTTTTGGGGGCACCGCGTGGGCGGTGGTTTTTTCTGCACATGCAGACGACAAAGTGAGACAGTTGATGGATGCCAGACCACCAGTCACCAAGAAAGACGTACGTAGCTTTCTGGGTCTTACCAGCTTTTACAGAAAGTAAGTAGAGAACTACAGTGCGATTGCTGCACCTCTGTCTGACCTTCTGAGGAAAGGGTTGCCTGAAAAGGTAAACTGGTCAGCTGAGTGCCAGGAGGCATTCGACACGCTGAAGAAGAAACTGTCATCTTCAGCTATCACGAGATTACCAGATCTCGAATTACCTTTTCACTTGCGCACAGATGCAAGTGACAGAGCCGTGGGAGCCGTGCTGCTTCAGCTTCATGAAGGCACACTGCACCCCGTAGCCTTTGCCAGCCGGAAGCTGCCAAAGACTGAGCAGGCCTATTCAGTCTGCGAGAGAGAGTGCCTAGCGCTGATATTTGGCATTCGCCATTTCGAACAGTACCTGTATGGAAGAGCCTTCACTCTGGAGAGTGACCATCAGCCACTTGCTTATCTCAGCCAGAGTGAACTGTCAAACAAACGACTAGTAAGGTGGTCACTGTTCCTGCAACAGTATCGGGCCAATATCAAGTACATCAAGGCTGTAGAGGATGTCGTTGCCATCCAGTTGACAAAATTTTAATGGGACTCGTTGATGAATATTGTATGGAACTTGATGATGATGAACATGAACTGAACTGTATTTACATAATTTAGTTGGTCTTCTATGTCAAGTTTACCAGTAAGCGGACGCCCGTAGGGAGGAATATTAGCCTCTGCATGATGTGTTTATTTCACTATGTTTGTAGAATTGTTCCACGCTCACGCTTTATAGCTCCGCCCAACCTAGGCTGGCCAGAACTGGTTTGAACTAGAATAAGGTGGTTCCTGTGAACGCAGGGAGTGAGGGCACATGGTACTTAAGGAAGGGGAAGCGTGAGAGATCGGACACTCAGAATCGGACTAGACACAGGAGAGTTTAATGTAGGAAGACGGACACGTGTAGACCCACGGACCTCTGCCCCTCGCCATCTTAGCCAGGACGCCGGAAGAGCAGCTCCAGTTCTCACGCTAAATACACTGGAAGTATTTCGCCGACAAGCCTAAGTAACAGACGAGTAAGTGACTGCTGGATGTGCCTTAGTTTATGGCAAGAGCAGTCCTTAACTTATAAGGCACATCCAGCAGTCACTTACTAGTCGGTTACGTAGGCTTGTCTGGGACTCGGGTTTAAGATAGGTGGTTTTATCCTGCCGGGGACAGGAGACGTCATAAGCTAGTGGCCGCCTGGACGCCAAGAGGAGTTAGAGGAAGTGCTGGTCGTTGCGTTGTCACAAAATTCGTGGTTGGGTTGTTGTACAGCTTTAGAGCTGTGCATTGCCGTAAAGCAGTTGTTTTAGTAGTGACAAGAGTAGGTGCTCTGTTGTCGGTCACTTACTGTATTTGTGTATAGAGCGGGATCATAGGCCGTGTCGCAGTTTGATTTCCCCTCTGGCTTTAGTTTATCTTCTTTGATTCCTCGTGGTATGACGTAATCAGGCAACGTCTTACCCTAGACACGAGCACAGTGATTCTCTGTAAATAATCTGTAGATATATTTGATGTTGTCAAGTCAATTAGTGTATGAAATATATGTTGAATAACGGTTCGCTGCAGTTGTGTGTTTTACGAGGGTGGGGGCTCTTGAGCAAGAAGTGTTTTGCCTGTGTGAGACTGAGCGAGCGTGTCAGAGTATGAGAATCTTTTCCCTCGGTAGATTAGCAAGGAAGTAACTTCCATTCCATTCGTTTAGCCTGTCACCTGTCACAAGCTTGCTTATAAATGAATAGAGGCGTTTGCAGTGATTTTACACACGCGTTCTTGAACGCGCGTGGAAAACTTGTTAAGAGATCAGATGACAATCTGCAAAGCCAGGCACCTTTTCTGTAAGTCTGTTGACAGTTTTCTCATAGACAGCAGCAGAGGTCTGTAGCGCGTCCATTCCTTTTGGTTCGCCTTCTTTTGAAAAAAAATCATTTTTTCTTAATTGCTGGATAAAGTGCATTTGTGCTAACAGAAGCCTCAACATTCGCACAAGATATATTTAGATTTATGAGTACTGCACGCCAGTTACTTGTGAAATTGTTTTCTGGAAGAAATCGACCATTTTGTTGCGGAAGATACCTTGTCCATATGTGCTTTGCATTGAGTGCATATTCGCGAGTGCTAGCCTCATTCTCGAAGTCTTTGTCTTCAGTTCAGAAGACTGGCGGCAATGCTGTAATCGGGACAAAAATCTGTAATTTAGTTCCGGAGGAAACACGATAAACCGAGGCTCGGAGACGCGGTGCGTGTGAGCTGTCTTCGTTATCAACTAAGTAGCCAGACACGGGCTCGAGAGGCGTTGACCCGAACAGGTGTTAGAGATAGCAGCCTCCACGTCGGCTTTGCACGCAGCCCTTTCCATTATCCTGGGTGGAGTCATCCACCGTGTCATCGACACGACATCAGCTGACCTTCCGTTTTGAATTGGCCGACATTTTGCGGCAGCTTCGAACCTTTTTGAGACAGATCGACACTGACCGAATAATATGAGATTGCTGGAAACGACACTTCACAAACTTGGGGGATTCACTCGAGGAAACTTGTTTACGCGTTTGCGCTAAATGGGGAACGTTCATTTGTCATGCATAAATGCCGATGACTTTCGCCGTTTAGGCAGGATAAACGGGTGTCATGTCTGAGCGCGTTTTCGGGAGGCTTGGCGTACCGCGATCATGGGTATATAAAAAAGGGCGGTTAGCCACAAGAAAAAGCTTAGGGGGCCTGGTTAGCTCAGTTGGTAGAGCTGCGGACTAGCAGATGGAAGGTTGCTGGTTCGAATCCTGATGTGGTCAAGGATTATTTCCTGGAGTTAAACATTGTACAGACTCCATTCGGCCATTTCCCCGCACATTAAACTGCCTGACGCACTTACCATCTTACTGCAGCCATCAGTCTGGTGGTTCTTTCAGTGCATAGTTTAGTAATAGGACCCAATCCCCAATAGTGCGAAATCACCGTGAGGTGGAAGCACTGTCCCTCTAAATAACCACCACCACAAGAATAAGCCCGATCGAAATATCGAACCGCTCGTGGGCATCTAGTGAGCTTTTCTTGTAGTGGCGTGAGAAGTGTTGTAGGCCTATATAAGGCAAAAAGCGACCGCAGAAACACGCGGGTGTTTTGTTAGGAAAAAACTCAGGTGATGAATCAAATATCGCAAAGCTGCATTTTTTTCACCAAAAGTGCACGGGTTTATAATGACCATGCAAACAGGCTTCGACTGGACAGTTCGGTTTATTGAAGACAAGCAGCAAAGTCTTCTCAGGTTGTCCAAGTGTTTTTTTTTTAACTTCTAGACGCATTATTCCCCCCCCCCACACACACACACAAACACCACCACTACCACCGATTCGTCTCTTTGCTTATTTTTTTCAATTTTTTTAATACATTTTTGTGGCGCTTCGCAGAATGGGGTCGACTTCGAACTGGTAACGAGCTATTACAATACTTAAATTCCGGGTAGCCAGTGCGTTGTCACGCCATTGAAGCTTCAGTCGTGTTCGCTCACAGAAAGGGCTGCGTCATGGCCTGTTCTCAGTGTGCTCTTGTCTTTTGGGTTTTTTGTTTTTTAAAGTTCCTCTAGCACATGGAATCTCTCTTTTGCCTCGCGGAGAAATCTCGACCGGTTATAGGGCTGAAGGGGAGGGGCAATGACGAGAAGGTACGCTAACCAATACGTCACGAATTAGCCACAGGCGACAGACGCCAGCTAAAATAGTCGACCAGCCGTCGCTCCTGGCAACTGGTTCATTGAAGACAGACCACGAACGTTACGTCACAAAGGCGCAGGCGACACGCCAGAAGTGAGCCCGTGCACTTTATTAGAAACACGAGATGTACTGTGGGGTAAACCAAAACGAGGCGATCATCCATCAGGTGGCACGGTGTGCAAACATGACAAACTGTATGGCAGTGTGCGCTTGCTCAAAGGAAACCTCTAATTTCCTGTAGTGATAGGCGATCATTCAAACGACTGATCGCTTACCCAGTTTTCCAGAGACAACGGACATGAACAGGTAGCTGCCTCACTGCTACATTGTAGGAATATCGTTTAGTCGGGCACGCAGTTCGCAATCAGTGCCGCAGTTCGCAATCAAACGGCTAAAAAATGGCTAAATTGTAACATAAGGAAAATTGCAGATGTCCTAGACGAGCATGGAACACCCATAAAATACGAAGTCTTTCGACAAAAGCATGGTGTAGATATACACTTTTTAGATTTCTATAGCAGAATAACAATGATTATAAAACACAAAAGAAAGTTCTGTCAGCTATGGCAAGAAACAGGGATAGCATCGGGGGAAAGCCCTACACCTTTCCAAGTCATAACTAAACACAAAAGGGGGACAAAAGGAATATATGAAAAGTTTCTACGCTCATCTGCACCTCCACCATGTGTTAAAAAATGGGAGAAGAGTTTTACAGGTCTTAGATGGGAAGACATTTTTCTCCACCCATTTGTTACCACTCCAGATACGAAACTTAGGTGGTTCCAATATCGAATTAACCACCGCATCATAGCTACCAATTTACTATTGGTCCGTATTAGATTAAGAGACTCAAACCTATGCTCTTTCTGCTCTTTTTCTGAAGAGACAATTGAACATCTATTTTTTGACTGCAATATTGTACAAAACTTCTGGAACATGCTTTTTACAAGATTGAAGGAGAAGTGTGCTCACTGTGAAGTATTAGAACTCAGGAAACAGCTAATTATATTTGGTAAGGACAATGACTGTATAACAGACAAGACTTTTGATTTGATTTTACTTATG
>SMGT01000016.1:64729-87730 GCA_004794575.1 Lanistes nyassanus | reverse complement strand
AAAAAAAGGAATATAATCAGTGCCGGAGGTGGTGGTGGGGGGGGGGGGAATAAATCGTTTCATCACAAGGGCCATTTGAATGCACTAACCGAAGCAATTATCTGTACTTACTTTTTCTGGCAGGGAATTCTAGAGTACACCTGTAGACCGAAAGATCGATGTTCGAAGCAGTTCCTTTCTGTAAGTCAGAATGTCTCCCAAGAGGTCCTTGTCTGTGGTAAGGGTTAATATTTTCAACCAAAGGAGACAATAAGTCTGCTAGATAACATGCCGTTGGAAAATTCGTAGTACGTTATTAGTTTGTGTCTTTCACGCCAACCCAGATTCAGCAAATAGTTTCTGGTGACTAATTTCCCGTACAAGCCCCGTGATAGTGCACAGTGCTTCCACAGGAAGGTCTCTAAGGTCTTCGCCCGCTTTTGGGTTTAGCACGATCGAACATGGGAAGTATGAATTGCTTGTGCACTATTCCAATCTCTCTGTTGAGGATAGATTTGTAGGATTTTAGACATTTCAGTAGGCGATTCATTTATAGATACAACATTGGGCAGTTGGTTTTGGGGAAAGTGCTTCCACCTGCCGGCGATTTCGCACTATAGGGGTGTGGGGAAGGTGGTGATTGGGGGGTTGTGGAGTGCTCCGATTGTGGTGGCTGAGCTGGTGGTGGTGGAGGCTGTTGTTCTGTGGTGTCCTGGCTGATTTAATTTGCTGTTGTCGCTGTCCGTGCTGGTTGTTTCCTACTGACCTATCCCTACTTGCTAGACGCTGCATCTTCCTTATATTCTACTTTTTGGTTAGGGTTAAATGTCACCCCCTTTTTAAATGACGCTTTGATTTTTGATTTTTGATTTTTAAAATTATTATTAGATGCGTCTTGCGTCGGGATGGCTATGTACTACCTGGACTGTAACCTCAAGCATGTGCTGCCAAAGATCTTTGGGTGTGTTAAGGGGTGATTTAAAATTTAGTGCTAGTTGTTTAGTTCTCGTTTTAGGTTTCACCTTTCTTTATTATGTAGTTTGCACTTTAACAGTACTTTAACAGCACGTGCGATGTGTTAAACCAATATTTACACCATTTTGCTGTAAATATTGATGTGTGCTTTGGAAGTTCACCTGAGATGGATGCTTCTTTGGACGCATGAACTCCTATACCTGTAGCATGAATGGTGGAGTCATGCGAGCCATCAGTTTAGATTTAGGAGTGATCTTTGTATGTGGTTTTCAGCTTCTGTTTTAAACCTTCTATAATTTTGTCAAAGTGTATCTCTTTCTTATATTTGGTAAGTTCTGTGTCTACAATTGCTTGCTGTATGGTACAGGGTGGAGCATGACTGTGCACGTGCGGATAAATGGGTTGAATGTCCACATCAGCCCCATTTGTTTGTTCCAAGTCCTGGGTGCATTTCTGAATGTTAGGTTGTGGAGTAGGTTTGCCTGTCCAGTGTTTGTTCGGTTGGTATGTATCTGACTGGATGATCTGCAGGAAGGCACTGACACCACATTCTCTATATGTTCGTTTCATGTCCAGCTGTACTGTAGGATTATTCCAGCATGTTAAAAAATGGCTGAATCTGCAAGGTGCTTGTTCCCGAACTGAACCACGTGTGAAGAGTTATCATTATGCTTAATTGCGATCATTTCAGTTTTAATGTCGTTAAATATAAATTTTCCTTACCTGCAAACACCTTTCAATTTTCATAAAGTGGGAGTTTAGGATCTGAACTCGCTCGATCGGGTTCTCACTGCCATACGGCTTGCTTGTATCGACTGCAAATACTTTCACGACAGAAGTAATATTAATGATTATATTCATGCATGTCAAAAGAGTAACGGGTCCAGTACAGATCCTGGGACACTGTGTCTGGGCAATATTTGATTGAGATTTCTCACCCTTCACAACCACCGTCTGGTTTTTTATCTGCTAAGATAGTTTTGAACCACTTCAACAGGTTTCCATGAATAACGACAGAGTTTAATTTGTGCGGTAACCCTTTCTTCTTGACACGCTGGAGTGTTTTAGAAATGTCATTTTAACGATACCTAGAATCATGAACTGACGGACGCACAGACTGACGGACGGACAGACGAACAGACGTGTTTGCATGTACAAGTTTGTGGGTGTTTACACACATACACACACTTGGGGGGGGGGACCTGTAAACTGTTACTCGACGCGCACATGTCCGTGTAGAAACATGCAGCAGTCGGAAAACATCAATTACACGCCACACACTGCAGTCTCAAAAATACCAAGGATGTGTATTCCTTACGATTATCTTCTCAGTATTTCCTTCTCTTTGATGAGTAGTCATCGTCCGCTTGTTAGTATAAATGAATCTACTGCGGTAAAGTACGCTCAAAAGGGTTCGTTCCATGTTCAAAGAAGCCCTTCTCAGCTGATAGCCAGATTTTCAAGGCATCTGACGTCAACGGCGGGAGAGAGCAGTGGGGATTATAGCTGAATTTCCTCTCGGTGACGTCGAGAGCCTCCCCATAAGCCCTGCAGGAGATGAGGGGTGGTGGTCGGTTGTTGGGAGGGTAACTAACTTGCATGTTCAGATTTTCAAAGCCTTTTTTTCCCCCTTGGTATTATCAAAGGTTTCACAAGAAATGCAGTTGAAATAAAGACCGAAGACACAGTAACCCGTTTCACGTACTTGGTACCGCCTGTCTGCACACTTTAAGAATAAACAGTTCTGATGGTGAACAAAAGAATTCAAAAATGATTCCTTAAACAAAACGATTTTCGTACGCTGTACTCATCATGCATGATTCTTCAGAGAGAAATGCCTTGATTATAGAAGAACAAAAAATCGGAACCAAGCATAGAGGTATGAATAAGAGACTTAAAAAAAGAATTATGGGGTACGTATGACTATTAAACAGCATCAACCTCAGCAATTACTAAAACTTATTTGTACTGTGAAGCTGTAGACAGCAAAATGACAGCTGCACTAAAGACGGTGTTGAACTATGACCTCTTTCCTGGCTTGATGCATGTTTCTGAAAATTGGAAACAGTCTCTTTCTCTTTTCCCTAGCTAATGTTCTGCGTTCTAATGTTCTATCTAATGTTCTCCCTCTCCCCTTGAATGCTTAGACACTACAAACCACAGAGCTAAAAATAACTATCTGAGGTTCGGGGCAGCCAGATTTATTACTAGGCGTTACTCGACAACGTATACGTACGGCTGGCGCCAGGACGACTCCTTGACAACATTGACAAAAAAGGTGAATTGTTTTGGCTTAAACCTAACCGAATTTTGTCCACTCTTCTACCTGGGATTAACCTAACAACGGTCAACCCGCCCGTGACTCCTGTAAAGAGAACTGTGAACGGTGGCGCCTGCATCTTTCTTTAAATGTACTTTAAGGCCGATATTCCACAGAACCCGTTTCACCCACACGTTTGAGCGCCCGGTCGAGTCGCAAGTTGTCCAGCGTGACCGTTTGTTGGTAGCAGGATGGGTGTCGTCATTTTCGGATACAGCAGGATGCATTTGAAAAGAATCGTCTGGAACAGCCTTAAATCACAGAGTTGAACCAAATCGCCATTAAATTATATGTAACATCTTTCTTACAGGTCAACAAGTTGAAGCTCTCCAATCTATTATGAGAAAAACAGAAAAATGGAAGCACCTGAGATTATTTAGACTGAGTTTGTCTTTATTTAGTTGACCGAATTTCCTTTAGACCTTCCGATGTTTCGACACAGAAGGCTTGACAACACACGTACACCCTCCTTACTACCTACATCGTCTTCACAGATAGTAAATGTTAAACGCAACGAGACCAGGGCTTTAAAAAATAAACAGTAAAAGCGACACATCAGTGAAAAGCAGCTCTGTTAATTGGCCATCCGTGTTACAATCGATCACCAGATCATTTTGTTCACTTTATGAAGCATGTTTAATGTAATGTTTTGTGAATGATTGCACGATGGACAGCGTAGCAGACCAGGAATATAATGGTGGGTGGGAATAACGCTTTTATCATTCCGACAACCACTTCCCAGTCCACCTTTGTCATTCCGACAACCACTTCCCAGTTCCCTTGTCATTCCAGTCCACCCAGACTGCGCGATGTCCTCGTACGTACAAATATATAAGCTTCCTTACATATTTCTATGCGCTGGGTCACTAGCAGACGACTCTTTCTGACCTGACACTTTTGACTGTGACGACTCTGTGGCGCCCTCTTCAAATCACGTGTTACGAGGCGGGCTGGCAGGTGCTCGTTTGCTTGAAAATTGGGTCCAGGTTTATGGGCACTGCAGTCACGTCACTTGGTCACGCGTAGTCACAGGCATTCGAATGGATGCTCCAGGACAGCAGTCGCGAGCAGGAAGTCATTGGAAAAATAAATGGAGCGAAAAAGAAAACCGAGAAAATCATCTTCAGTCATGCCCTCTGAGATCTTATTCAGCTTCTCCAAATAGGATGTCTTTTTCTCATGCTGCTCATAAAACTGAAATTAGCTCTTATGAAAGCACCTGTTTCGTCAGAGGTTTGACGAACCTCCTGCGTTCTTCTTTTGCCTGTGTGAGAACAGATCGAGCCCCACCTCTTCAAACAAAACCCCCTCCTAGCATCTCGCAGGGATAAGAACCTGCGAGATCTTCTAGTACATTCCAAACTTAAAGCCACCACTACCCTCCCCCCATCATGCGGCTCCACCCCATGCAATGTCCCCCGTTGTCATACTTGCCCCTACCTGAACACCAACACAAAACTCCACACACCCAACACCACTTTTGTCATCAAGCGCCACTTCACTTGCACTGACAGCAACATCATCTACGCCATCACATGCACCCTCTGTCCCACTTTATTCTACATCGGGGAGACAGAACGCACACTCAACACCCGCTTCACAGAACATTTGGCTGACACCAAACACCGCAGAAACACACCAGTTGCACGTCACTTCAACACACCCCCACATACAGCCGACAACATGAGGGTCTGTGGTATCTGGAGAATGAAGGGCGATTCCATTGACCGTAAGAATATGGAATCCTACTTCATTACCCATTTCGGTACCATGGCACCCACTGGACTCAACCTCAAACACTGACCCTCCACCTTCCTCTTTCTCTTTACCCCTCCTCTCTCTCTCTCTCTCTCTCTCTCTTATTTCTTTTCTCTCACCTCCTTCTCTCCCACACTGACACCCCCTTACCCACGCTTCTCTCTCCACCCCGCCCCCTCTCCACCCCTACCCTTCCCTACCCTTTCCTACCCACCTGGCGATTGGCTGCCCCTCTTTTTAACCCTGTTTACTCACTGTCCCTTAGTCATTTTCCTGCTGTCCAGCCTATGCGCCACATCTACTGAAGCTAAGTCTTTTTCTTCTGTTTTCGTTGTTGTCGTTTTTTCGTCGTTTTTGTGTCGTCCTGATGAAGGGGTAGTGCCCCGAAACATGTAGATTGTCTTTGTCTGTGTCATGTCTTAGCTTGGTCCAGTTCCCTTGTTTTAAATTTAAGATAGATTTTACTCCAAGCGGCAGTCACCTGTTTTTCTTGAACGTCCAACGTTTAAGGCATTGGACAAATCACAGTGATAAGGCCATTGGGTTTTTGGCAGTCCTTCCCTCCAGCTTCTCACACTCCTGCTTGACCTTAAAGTGCAGAAGTAGGCTTTAGCTTCAGATTCCTGTTATCATCAGACCAAGACCTGACTATCGTCTGCAGCAGCAGCCCCGCCACATTGCTAGTATTGACAACTTTATGGACAACTTGCAGCTAACACCACGATCCACTCGGCTCTCGCGGCATCCTAGTTCTAATTTCCGGCTATTCACATTTCCTTTTGCCTCCTTTATTAGCTTTCGCGGACTTTTCCCCCCAAAGATGATGTCATATTGGAATAAACACATTACTAGAAAAATCTGGACAAAATTTGAGAAAAATGGCCAAGATTCAACAACTAGCTCATGCTTTAAATTAGAGAGGATTATAACTTATCAGTTCTTTCAGTGTGTTCCAGCGCTTGCTTGCTATATGTGAGTGAAAAAATAGCAGCCTAAGGAAAGAAAAATACACAGATCACGTTAAGTGTACAGTCTCTATTAGAGAGAAAAAGAGAGAGGGTGTGAGAGAGAGAGAGAGAGAGAGAAAGGGAGAGAGAGATTATCCACAAAGTCAACAAGATGATAGATGATCGCATTGTAGTCTACGGCCGAACGGAGACGTACATCAGGAAGCGTCGACGTGTGTCGTCATGGCAGCTTCCATGATTTTCGTCGCCGCAAAACTGCAAGTTGCAGATTGTTACCTTGTGTTTGGTGACGATGTTTTCACAGCGGTTTCCGTGGATGGCATGCTTATAAAACATTTCGACTAAAGATTTTGTTTCGATTTTTCTGAGTGACGCAACGTCAAATCAACGATGCTAAGTGTATGAGTTTAACTTTTCTAGGCGTTGATGATACCCTCCTGTTCACTGTTCACATACACACGCAAAGTTTTTTTTAATTAATGCAAGACGAGGTTAGGTCTGTAGACCTCCCTAACTGTATAGACGCAGTGTCTTGAGAGCAGCGTAAGCAAAAAACCAGCCAACCAATATCGATCGACCGACTGACCATAGAAAATCGGTTGTGGTCGTGGACCATTTGTTAGTACAATTGAACAAACTCTTCACAAAGATCAAAGACAATAAGAGTTCTGCGTGGGGACCATCCCTGGGTTATGACTTGAGATCTAGTGCTGTGTCCAGGCCCAAACCATGGAGGCCCAGTTAATGTTAGCCACAATTGCTTTGTTAGCATTTGGCAATTATACCCGTGAGCCATTCTATTCACGACTGATTAAAGTAGAATACAGGGAAGCAGGTTTTGTCCGCATTAGCCGCAGGTGTTTGAACGAATCCCAAGGACCCACCCTATACAGATGGCCGTTGGTTTAAAAAGCAGCCGACAGCCACTGATCTTCGTTGCCGTGATCCGGTGACTCTTTCCTATCAGATCGGCGATAGCTGTCTCCCTTCCGTTTTCATTTGCCTCTCTGTGGTGCGTATACCCCACCTCCCCTTGTATAGGGCTTCTATTCTGTCCTTCCAGAGTTGCCGTAATCCAGTGACTAGTGGCTGAGAATGCGTATGTCTCTTTGGGTCCTACTGTCATTTGACCGAATCGCCGTCAGTCTACTTTGTCTGTCTGTCCGTGCCTGCCTGCCTGTCTGTCCGCTTCTCAGTTCTCAGCCTGCGTGCATTGCTGCTTCTCGCACCCTTTGTTGCGCGTAGTGGTCTTAAGACCACTCTTATGACCGGAAGTGCAGACAAGAACGTTTATACAAGCCAGCCCATGACCTTTGTTACTTTACTTTGCTCTAGGCACCAGTTGGATGGGTAATACCGTTTCCAATCTGTCCGTAAGATTTGTGCTGTTTTCGATTTCTGATGGTGGTTCTGTTGCTATTTATTTATTTAGGAAATGTTTGAGTTAACTTAAGGAACTTCTTGAACTGTTCATTATTTATTTGGATTTGAAAGAAGCAGTACTTGGTCACCAGATTGCCCTCAATCCCTTCCCGCGAAAGCATTACAACTCTATACGTCAACGCCAGTATGGGTGAGCAAAGATGAGAACCCCTGTCTGGCTGGAAAATCACAATAAAGTCCAGGACTGTTATGCATCAGTATAGGTTATAAGTATATTCTGTCCCAGAACTTAAATTCGATTCAACAAGTTGCCGTCCTATCTGCCACAGCTCGAAAATTGTTGTGGGGCGAGTTTAACACTCTGAACACAGATTACGGTAGCAGCTGAGCGCACGAAATTAGCACCGGTTTTTTTTTCATTGCTGAACAGCAGGTGTGTGGAACCTTGAAGCGAGACTGCCTCCATGTCAGTCGGTTCAGAAAGCTATAAATTGCTCTAGAACGGGAATATCCGATGAGATCTATTCTCGTGGTCAGTCCACCGTTATGAAAGGACATGCTTAAGAAGAAATCTACGTTTCAGGTTACCTTAGGTGATGCACTAAGAAATAATGTAGAATAATCGCGGTGCCACTGTGCCGCCATAAAGAGACTAAAGTACACAACAGCGAAAAAAGAAACAGCGTTATCTAAAAACGTAGCTATGGACAACTGAGAGAAAAAGATAAAGATAAAATGCCGAGCTGCTAAAAGGGCGAAAATGTAACATGGAATAGGCTGGGACAGTGTCAGGAAACTTCAGACTGAATTAGATTCAGAAGCCCCGACAGAACGTGCTGAGCGATGTCTGTGACAATGCCAGACTGTTTGCGGGGTCACCTGGGTCATCAGCCGATCCTCCGCTGACCTTATTTCATAAAAAAATAACCCACTCCGTTGGAGACGACACCGTGAGGGCACGGTGGCTATTCATCAGAACACGTTTAGTACTTAATTCCCCAGCTTGGGGCCTTTTTCCTTCGTGTGGGGGCTGGAGGAGGGTGAGGGGGGGGGGCTGAGGCAGTAAACTTGCGTATTTGGGGAGTTCAGGAACATGTGGGGCACTTTGTACTGGACACGCGCTGACGACGGGACAGAAGAGTGTCTTTATGTGGAAAACAATCTTTCATACGCTTAAAGTTCACAGGGGTGCTTTGCCAAGGAGGCAACCTGCTCGTAGGTCGTCAGAGGAGGGGGAAATGATGTTAGCTGGCCAGAAACGCGTTACAGCGTTGCCAGTGAATGAGCCTAGCTTTTTTGGCGATGTCATACGTCCATACTCTGGAGAGTTCATGAATTCCTTGAAGTTTACCTTTCTTTGGGGAGAGGGGATTTATTACCTATGGATGTGATCTGTGGCATTTTTCGTACCGTGACATTATGTCTGCAATTAACCGGCACTTCTATGGTAACCTTTGATGATACATCTTATCTCTAGCTCACTAGATATGAAGAAATTATTAAAGTTCATGTAGTGGGGATTTTTTCCAACAAAAATGACTTTTACATAATCCTCTTTAGAAAAAGGAGAGAGGGCCCGAGACAGATGACACATAGGAAATATGCATCTCTGTGTCATGACACATAGAAAACGTGCATATTTGTGTCATGGCATAGAAAACATGAATCTCTGTGTCATGACACATAGAAAACATGCATATTTGTGTCAAGACATAGAAAACATGCATCTCTATGTCGTGACACATAGAAAACATGCATCTCTATGTCGTGACACATAGAAAACACGCATATTTGTCAGGACATAGAAAACATGCATCTCTGTGTCATGACACAGGCATCAGATGTGCTTGGACATGCTCGATTTCTAGATGAGGCTGGCTCAGGAGACTCAGATGGCATTATCCACCTCCCCATGAGGAGACTGGGACAACATTGGACTTTTTTTTTAATAGCGCTACAGGCAGTCCTACTGACCGTGAGTGCGACTCCGTATAAGGAGTGTCACGTGGCAGCGCGGAAGTTTTAACTGATTTCTACTGTCCGCGATATTTCTTGTTGAATAGAGACGGGGATAGACGCTCCGAACAGCAGTTAACAGGCCTGCCCGGTTCATGAAACTGGGCCAGCACAGAATATGGGTCTTCCTGTCTGGCGGCCGGTAAGCTCGGACAGTTGTCTCCCTTGTGGGGAGGCGAGACACGCTGCACACAACGTGATACCAAAGAGTGGAAAGAGATCAGTCAACGGTTTCAGATCGACACAGTCCCAGTGGCCTTCGCTTAATGACGCAGTCCAAAGCTGCGCAGCTGTGTTCGCCCCTGAAAAGGCTCTTAAGACATGTTCTAAATGTATCAGTGTCTGTCTTTCTTTCTTTTTTCTTAAATCCTTAGGTTCGTTTTACACGCTTCCAAGTTTGTGTGGCTTTCAAAGCAAAGACAGCTTTGATTGAAAGTTTGCATGCAGTATGACACAGTCACTTTGACCCCGTTACCCCGTGGCTGAGATCATTTGATCTTTTGCCCCGATGTTCGTGGAAGCGAAAAAAAGGTAATTACTCCACTCAGGGCTTCTGATTGGCTGGCAAAACTTCAAGGTTTTTAAAATTAGAAAGCCATTCTGTCTGCCCAAAACCTTGAGCAGAACTGGTTCTGAGCTGGAACAAGGCTTGAAAGCTTTTTGAAGCCTTTTCAAAGTATCACCAAGTAAATTGGCCATATATTACGTATGAGCAGTCTGCTAGTGGTAACGTTGAGACTGACGTACGTTCACTACATAAAACGTGTTGTATTTAGGTCCGCAAAGGGCATCGTCTCTGCAACATAACTATCAATCAGATACACACCCCCGTCTGTTTTTGTCAAACAACTCCTGCATGACAACACGAGCATGAAAGCTGTGATCGATATGTGTTCTCAAAAAACGCTTCGTTTTCATACTGAGCTGTGAGCTGTTTCGTACACGAAAACAGAATATGACATGAAAAGCAAATACCATGCTTCGAAAATGAATGCCAACAAATTTTTCTTAGATTTTAAATTTCAAGGGACCTCAAAATGATCTTAGGTAAATGTTCATATCCTTACAGTCCTGTTGTCAACTTTCTCTTTAAGTTCCTGAGTAGTCGTGATTAAGAACAACAACCTTTCTGCGCTCCGTCCTCAGGGCCAAGCTACCTTTGTTGGGGAATAATAGTTGTTTTCACCAGGGAACGTAACTGGTACCACTGTTTACGTGTTTCAAGGGACCATCAGGCACATGTCGGATGTAAAGTCACTTTTGGAAGAACCCATGAACTGGGCACAAAGCGTGGAGTGTCAAGCTTACCGACAGAGACCTCGGGAGTCGGCAGATACTCCAGAGGTCCCCAGGCAGTTTACTTGCGATGCTCTCAACGTTGAGCGCGCAATATTTACCATATATGGAAGTTGCAATAGATATGGGGGCAGAAAGAGGCTGGAACGACCAGGGAGAGGGGTTCGTTTTTGGCTTTTGTGCTTTTGTGCGTTTTGGACGATGGACTGCCCGGAGTTACAGTGCTGGGGAAATGGAGACAGTTGCTTGGGATATGACAAATAAAAAATACTAGATTACAAACCAAATATGTGTAGACTTCTGTATTCGTGGTGCCGATGACCGGCCCTACATAATGCTGCATGCTCTTCCATGGTACCGCTCGACGTAATATTACAATACCACGCCGCCCTGTTTTCTAGCTGGGGCTCAAAATGTTGCAAGCGTGTCAGCCAATCAGAAAAAAATCCTGCTATTTAGTGCAGGGTTGTCTAGCGCTGGTCGTGATCATGTCAGGGGTTCGATTGATAGTCATCTGGTCAGAAGAAATGATTTTCCAGCTAATTGATCTCTTGCAGCACCATCCCAGCACATACGACAACACATCGCCTGACTATTCAAACAGATTTAGTGCGGCAAGTTTACCCGTCGATTGCGAGACGGCTGGGTCACGAAACTGCATTCGGTGGAGTCGTGCGGTGATATTCTTGTAGAAGACACGCGTATGCTCCCAGCTGGTTTCGACGAGCAATGCACTGTGGAACCCACATTCGTCTTTTCCGTTTTGTTTTCTCTGACTGTTGGGCGAAAATAACTGCAGTCGCAGAAGCTGCAGCTGCAGCGGTCAGAATAAATTGTTCATGATCATCCATACTGTTGCTATTGTCAGGTCGTAGAGCGAACACGTGATGATCATGTGACGATCTGGCGGGTAAAATGTTGCAGGTTTCTTACACCCGTGTACGGAGAATGCTCGGAAAATGTTTTCGCTCAACGTTGAGAGCATTGCAAGTGTAAATAGCCCTTAAGGCCCTTGGTTGGTGGCGACAGTGGAGAGGCGTTTTAATTAGGACGTTGGTCGTGGCTCGGAGTTGAAATAAAAACAGTGTCGGAGGCTGTGCAGGTCGGGCAATCTCGATGGGCATGGCTGTACTCTTGGAAACGTTCTGCTTGAATCGTGGCATGGACAGACCTCACCTAGTTTTGCATTGATATACTTCATTGTAATTCAGTGTGGCTCACACTGTTTGAAATTTACTCTAGAGCTAGCTATAACGTTGTCCTAGGCATAGCTTGAGAGCTTGCATATTTACCTGAAGGGCCTCCTGGGGACATGGTTCAAGCAATGCGCTTTACCCATTATATTTGAAAAAAAAGTTCATTTATTTTTGTGCAGACTCGAGTTATTAACCAGGATAAATTTGTATTGACATTGGCCTCGACAACCCTACTTATATCTTCTCAGAGCGCTTCATCACATATTGAAAAAGAAACGTATATCCCCCCCAAAAAAAACCCAACCTTGGCAACAAAATATATAAACTATTCGTTCAGCAACAGACACTATAAAAAAGATCCAGACCCCAAAATAGTTTAAATACGTTGTTGAGAAACGGGAAATAGAGGCGGATTCTTTCAATCGCCGGTGTCTTTCTATTGCACGGGCGCAGTTCGCCTTTTGCCCACTAGAAGGGTCCATTCCGCCCCTTACCTACCGCACAGGCCACTCCGACCCCTTCAGCCTGCACGAGCCCAGTCCACCCGAAGATGCCGCGGCCCCACTGCGCGCTGCGCGTCTTGCTGTCCTTGGCACACATCGTAAATCACACACACTCGAGTCGGCTGCCGCCATATTCGACCGACAATGCCAGCTCAGTGTCTCGACTCTATGAAAGCAAATCCAGCCACAGTTTCCCAGTGGGCTGTTCAGCTGACCTGATCGGGTCCCAGTGACATGATTTAGTAAACTCTGCTAGTAGAGGGGATAACCTAACCGCCATCTTCCAGACCGAGGCAGGCAGGCTAGCGCGGCCCACGAAAAAGACATCCTATAGTTTTTTCTCAAGTCCGTCGATCACTTGCTGATCTCTGCGATTTTTCGTCTGCTGCATATTTGTCACACCCACCTACTCATCCATCCCAACCCCCAGATCCACTCCGTCGCTCCCTCTCTCGCTCGTTCCCTCCTCGTTTCCCCTCCCCCTCGCTCGCCCGCCCACTCATTCACTCACCCACCCAGTCAACGGGTGGCCACTCGCTCGCTTGCTCACGAACTTCAAAAAAAGTTTTCTCATTTAACTTGGCCACCAAATGTGCTGTCAGTTTTGTTACTGTGGTTTCTGAGCGCTTGTCGCATAAAGAGACACGGAAAATTTATATTAACATACAATTTAGCCAACATAAGATATCATTCAGCGGTATCTTTTCCTTTCTTATTTTTCCTTTTGTGTGATTTTTGTTACAGCTGGGACACCAAGAAAGACTGCTTCAGATCGACATCTTTGATAATTATCTTCCTTTCCTGTGCCTAGAAAACCGAACAAAAGAATGCAGTGAAGTAGGTACAGCTTGAAACTTTTTCGGTGACCTACTTTCTGTCACTTCCCCCATCTCTCTTCTTTGTTTCTCTCTCTGTTCCTCTCCTTCTCTCGCTCTCTTTCTCCCCTTCTCTCTCTCCCCCTCCTCTGTTTTTGTTTTTACTTATTTTCAATGTACCGAAGTAAACTGTTTTCTGGGAAAGGTACAATTTATGGCATCTTGTCCGAAAACAAAGGAGGTTTTTGTACCCCCCCCCCCGGGGTTTCTGTGACTAAATTTATTCTAGCTGGAAAGAAACAACTTTAATGCTTTATAAAACATTTCAGCGGCGCTCCCATTACGAAGGATCCGTAACGCTGTACAGTACAATCCTCTCAGTTTCGCCTTCTAAGGATGGTTCTAGTTGCAAATTTACTTCTGCTTGCTCTCTTTTCTTTGACTCTCTCCCCCGTCCCTAGTTTTTCATGTCAGTACGTGCGTAACAAAGATACTTTTCTGCTGAGTAGTATTCGTCGTCACTTGCAGATAACCTTCTCTTTTTCGAATGGGCGCAAAATTTTACAGCGTGAAGTTGCTCGAATATCGCTGTAATTCAGTCCAATGTCGCACACTTAAATGTTTTCCCCCGTACGATTTCTTCACTTTCTGGTGTTGGTTTCTTTAAATTCTAAATGCGTTTTGATAATTTGACATCAAATTCACAATTATTCAAACAAAAAGTTCTGTGTTCAAAAAACAGATTTTCATTTTACTCTTCTGTTCTGTTGCAAATTTTTTGTGTGCGTTATATTAGCATTTGCGTACTTTTGTGTGATTTAGTGTTATGCCTGATGTATTGGAATGCCTGACACACATACCTTCCTTGTTGCAGTGTTCTCGAGTGTGCGATGAGGGCAACCCTTTTCTTCCAAGCTGTGTGATGAACTGTGTAGGTGATGAAACAGAATAGTTACTATACGACGGGATGAAATTAAAGAGTTTGATCGACAGAGAGACAGTTTCATATGCACACAACTACAGACTTGGGCTGCATGGGCATTCTTATCGCCTGTCCGTACGTAAAAGTGTACGTAAATGACCGGAAGTGCAGATACGAATGTTCATGCTAGCCATCCCAGGGTTGTTTGGCATATACACATGTGGGAGTTCGTATCTCCCGTCCGTATGTAAAGATGTACGTTAAACATAACGGGCCTCTACGACTGTTGTTATGGCTTGAAGGGCATTTGCTAAAACTCATGCAACCCAGTCCAGCAGCTTATGGTCTGCAAACAAATGGAAAGCAAACTGTAGTATCCCTCCACGCTCCCTCATCCTGCCACCTCCACAGTTGCTAAAAACAGCCGTAGTGAATTCGGGTTTGTCGTCTTTGAACCAAGACAGCTCACGGCTTCTGAATGGCGAGTTGAATTACACTCATTACTCTCGGCTAAACTAATGACAGAAACCTTCTGTCATGTGTGACGTCTCGGAAAATACTTTTCGGAGTTTTATTGCCTTTCTCCTTACCCAGTACCTTTTTCTGGTGTGTCCAAAAATAGGAGTCCCTTCCTCTTTCTTCATTTAACACTCACTGATCTCCTACTGGCCAGCAGTTTTCAGCTATTGATTTCACATTCTTTGCTTAAAAGACGAGGCAGAGAGCACGAGCAGCTAGGTAGAGCAGACGGTAGAACACAACTCTTTCCCCTCTTGTACAGTCATTAAGATTGAAGGTTTTTGTCTGACGCGCGAGAACAATGAACTTGCGACAACTTAGCCTTGACTGTTGTGAACATCATTAATCCTAGCTTTTTTACTCCCGTGTTATAATAATTAAGTTCACATAAACATAATCTGCCTATTACCACGCATAACCACAGGTTGGTTGATTTATCTATGAAATCTACCGGTCTGAGAAAGTTTTAAGCTGCATTGTTTGCGATGATTGTTTGTTGGTGTTAAGTCTGAGAGAAAACGCTTGGATTTTATGAATTCTGCTGTTGGATTTTGCAGTCCAGTGATGCGTGTCTTCAGAGCTGTGCCTTTCTGAAGGATGTGTATCGCGAAGAAAGTGCAAGTGAGTTGTCGTTTTGTTGCCATGTATCAACCTTTCAATAAGCAGTGTTACTGGTGAAGGAATGCACATACAGACCCACGCATATGTTTGTGACGGAAACAACGCATTGTAATCCGTCTTGTTGTTGTTGTCGCTAAAACGCTGGTGTGCAAGCAGAGCTGTGGTGTGCATCTAGATCCTTTGCAGGTTAGACTGTGCTTTCAGAATCAAGAAAAGTTATTAATATCAGACTGCTTTTTCAAAATCGATCGAAATGTTTCCTGGTTGTTGTCTTTAGAAAGCATTTTTTTTTGGGGGGGGGGGTTTATATGGTTCTACGTTAAAAGAATCCAATAAAAAATCCCCACTAGTTTAACTATCTCCCATTCTCTCAAAATTCCCTTCCCCGTTTTAATCAAGACATGCATCTCCCCACAGCTTCCTGTCAATAATTTGTAGTTCTGCCGAAATCAACTCCAAGTTCTCCTTTTCAGACAGACGAGCTAGTTCCCATGTACTTTTCTTGAATTCGACTTTATTAGCAGCTAATTTTCGCGAATCCTGAAGCGAATTAACCATCACTCGACCTGCTGCTTCACTGGGTGCGACCAGACGGATCCAGCAGAGTCCTGTCGCACACCACAACCTCCCCGGGCTAGCTGTCCTCGGTACTGTGGCGCCATGCCGCGACAGTCTTGTGAACCCCGTCTCGCCCACGTGTCGGGTCGACTTCAAGCAGATTCTTATAATTGGACCATCGAATGTTACAGGCGGCCGACGTAAACAAATCGAACTGTAGCCGCGGGAGTAACTCTTCAGTCGACCGAGTCACATTAGAGACGTCTGCTTCCGGCTGACTTGCCATGATGGCTTCGTAAAATCTGTCGCACAGCCAAAAAAGGGGGGTGGGGGAATGCTGTTTTTTTTAAATGACTACCTGAGGTGGCCTGGTACTAGGGCGTCAAACTAATCAAAGAGGTCAAATGCAAAATTGCATAACAGTCTTGGCCTATAGAAAGGGGGAGGGGACGGCCGTATATATATATATAGGGGCTGGTCGGGGAGAAGCGACCTACAGACAGACACAGTGTCAAATTTGTACATAGATAAATAAATTAACGAAAATGTTCTGATTGAAAGAATTGCAAGAATTCTTATGAATAATTAAGCTTTACGTTACGACTAATAATTTTTCTGCATAATCTAATTAAGCGAAAACTCTTCTAATCCCTTTGATGCAAAAGACTTGGATGATATATTAGTGCTGACGAAGGTCCCTATAACGCAGAAGACATTCACAACTTCATGATATAGTACATATATAACGCTCCTTGTGTGAAAGGATTGCTAAAGTGTCTATTCGTTCTCGGCTATTAATGTCTCTAAAATGTAATATAATGTTACATATTACACGACACACTTGCGATAAGTTAGGCCGGACATAGAAAGTACAATTATATTAATTTTTTTCTATTTGGTCTTAGATAATCCTATTCTTAGATACTGTCAGTTTGAACCATTTAGACGGGTAGGCAAATGATCTCATTTCCGTGTTTTCGGAAACAGCTATGAAAAGCGGAATCTGTTTCTACGCACTAAGCACTAAAATTTAAGAATGTCGTATTCCGAATATTACTAAATAAGTTCTAGCAAAGATATTTCGGATTAGATGCGCTTGATTTTAAGTTCTTAATAATACATACATTTAGCCAGACGGCCTCGCCAGGGAACTAGAAGCACAGCTTACTTAACAGCTTACCGAGACGATCTGAAACGTGGACAACCATGATTGGGACAGTCAGGCAAGCAGACAACCAAGCGGACAGCCAAGCAGACGACAAACCAGCCATTCCCGGGCAAAAAACCACACAAGCAAACAAAAGCTATCTTGAGGGAGAGGGACATCTCTTGTCGTGTGCACATGGTTCACAAAGGATTATACAGTTAATTTTTTTAAGCTAAAAGAATGTCTCGCTTTATATTCCGAGGAATGGCACGAAGTGTAATTCTGTTATCCCTAAATATCTCTCCAGATCCTTTTAATTACACAAAAGCCGGGCCGCTGCCTTATGCGGCAAAGAACCTGACGACAACCAAGCCTGCTGTCATCTGCAGCTACACAGATATGCCCAACGCTACCACCACCCCCAAGTCACTCATGCGTGTACGTTGGAACGTGCGTGACGTCACTGGGGCGTCCACGTCAGTGCCGCTTGCCTTTGTTGTGGCTGTCACCAGCGAGCACAGTGCCAACGCTTGGCACGTGATCGGAAAGGTATGAGCCCCGTGAGCTGAGTTGTGACACAGAGCTGTGACAGCTAATTCGCGACAGCGAGCTGTGATAATTGTGATGCTGCATAAATCAGTCACTTACATACATGCGTAATATAGCCCGGAGGTGGGCCTGTTATTGATTATTTGAAACACTGAAACACACGCTTGCCTACAGATTATAATAGAGGAGCGGCAGGTGGGGAGACATAGAAAAGAGTTGTAGACACGTTCATGTGTACGGGTCAAGTTCATGCATATATTCACACATACACTAGGACATACCTCCTGCCAGGCAGGGAGGGAGGGACAGAGACATTGTAACTATTCCCTTGAGACGGACAATTGATTTATTTCGCCTTCTTGTCACGCGTTCGTCGGTTATGGCGATTCTTCTTTCAGACCAATTTTAGCGTGATACCGATCCTAAATCTGAGACCTGAAACGAAGTACAAGGTCAAGGTTCTTGCGGTCCACTCAACAGGATACGTGGATGGGACCGTGGAGTCGGACTGGATAGAGACCCCTCCAAGTCAGTCGTTTACCTGTGTGTGACATGAGTTTGCCAGAAATATTTATATCTTACCGCCTGCAGAAATTAGTCGTAAATCCTTGCAGGCATGTGCATGGAAAACAAGGCTCCTCTTTGTACGCATACATAGTCTTCCCGCGGATGATTTGCCTACTGGCCGACTGGCTAATGCCTAGTGGCTTCGATTGGACGTTATTGGTCTTTAGCTGAACGGTCGGTTAATACAAATAACGAATTATTGTGACCATTTAATTTGCGGGGACTTTGATTTAACATGTTCGAATGTCTGTCTTACTTTCTTTGCAGTGACCAGTCAGTTGGCCACGCCAACTGACTTTCGCGTGACCCGTCAATACGTGCGGGGCGGCAGCCTTAGAGCTCTAATCGAATGGAATCCGCCCAAAGGTTAGCCGACTGATATATCGCTGTTGTTTCCCGTGGGTGGGTAGGTGAATGGTGAGGGCAGAGCCATCGTTTTGTTTCTAAAACTCTGAAGAGTTGAAGCAAAGAGAAAAGTGCATGGCCTAAACCCATGTTATGGGGTCTGAGTAAGTGGCGCAAGTCACCAGCACTTAGAAACGATATACTCTACACAATACTTATATGGAATAACTGTCGAAGCAACGTGTGGGCATGCGCAAGAAGGACAGCTAGTTACCTCCTCCTTTCCTTTCTTCCTTCTTTCCTTTCCTCCTTCCTGTCTGTTTGCAGGTAGTTTTAGAAACAATGTTTTTAGTGATTTGTGATGTGTTTGAGGATTGCCGACAACGTTGGAATCATGCTGCGGTTTTTTTGTGGAATGATTTTGCACCTCAAATAATTTTCATCCATTAAGATTCCCTGACAGTGCATCTTAGGGCATAACATTGCTTTGAAAACAACAACACCTTCTTAACTTGGGTGTCACATGTAAATCAGGAACTCTCGAAATGAATGTATTTTGCAGAAACGGGAGGGTGCTTTTTCCGTCTGTACGCCATGTCACCACAAGGAACATACGACTCTATGGAAACACAGGTAAACAAGATTTTAAGATTCTGGTTCTATAACACGGTATGTTTCTGACAGATAGTATGATAATCACTCCACGTGAACTGTGATTCTGTTTTAAATGCAGTAGCGTGCATTAACGTACCCACGCACGCATCCCCACACGAACACATAGCTTTAGCCTGCAACATCATTTTTTCTGTGGCTTTAATATTAAGCCTAAAACTTTTCTCTTTTTCCCCAGTTCTGGGGCGAGCTTCGTTACGAGTTGCGATCTTTGAAGTTCAGTTCAGACTACGCGCTCGAAATCTTCAACTTCGATGAGAACTTCGACACGCACAGCACACCTGCTAATCTGTCCTTTCGCACGTTGGACTGTCTGAACGCCACTGAATTCAACTACAACATTTGCCGTGAGTCTGCCAGACACTTTTGTTTCTAGGTGCCTCTGTGTTCCGCTTTTCACACTGTTGGCAGCACCCATAATATTCCTGCTGTTGCTGTTGTAGTGGCACGTATTTAAGACATACACTTATGCATTCCCTCACGCACACATGCAAGCTCAGTGGAAGAAAACTATATTTCTTGACGGCAAGAAGTGAAGAGAATGCAATCATCGACACATTAACAAGTCGTGGCTGTCAATGCTGTGAAGATTCTGGATTGCGAGAATGCATTTGTCAAATGATTAGCCTCAGCTTGTTGAATATAATTAGACGGCAGCCACACCAAGCACATCACATCGCCCTGGTGGTCATCGTCACAAGATTCATAGTCATCCAGAAAAGATGTGATCTTTCGAAATACTTGACAATAATCTTTGGTTTCGCGAGACTCGGAGTTTCAAACAGCCTCAGCTGGGTGCAAAGCTCAAAGCTGTGACGTCACATCTGTGCAGCCCCCGAGCAGCCGGAAAACGTCAGCATTCAAAGCTCCCTCATGTACCTGGACGGCAACGAGCTGCCGGTCAGCGACATCCTTGTCACGTGGGATCCGCCCCGCTTCCTGCGCCACCACAACGCCATCAGCAACTACACGCTGAGCTACCGCAAAACCCCGGACATTCACAACGTGCGCCTCATCACGCCCCACCATGGCAAGCTGGTTCTGGCGGGAGTGAGTAGCGTGCAGTAACTATAGCCAGTACTACCAAAGTCATAGCCTCCTTTTGGAGTTACTGAAACTGCATGCACAGCGCGTGGCAACGGGTGCTGGTTAGACAAGTATCAAACGGTGAAATCTTTGTTGAACGGTTAGATCCCGCCGTCGAAAGATAAGCGATCTCGCGAGATCTCGTGAGCTCTCGTCAGCGTGCGATATATCGGCTCTCTGAAGACGAAGCGTGTGGGAAATTGGTGTGATATTTTAAATAAATGTGCTTTCTGTTTGATACACTTTGGACGGGCGAGAGCTTTAGTTGTGCCTAGTAGCCAAGGAATTGCTCCTTTCTGATTCTATGGGAATATACGGGAATATGCGTGAAGCTGTGCGTCACAAAATTCTGTGTAGTTGGAAGGATTACGGCTGGGAGGTGGGGGAGGGGGAAACGTATTCAGCCTTGATATGCGTTGTTATGCGTTGTTAAGCGTTAACACGCTGCTTGGCTGTACGTTTTATGACAGACGTGTGGTGCTTAGGACAACAAAAACGTAATCTTTCTAAGAAATGAATGCAGTTTCTCACTAAATGAGGAGGCATCGTCATCTGTGATGACAAGATGATATTTGTAGTGAAGAATATTGCTTGTTTATAAAGGTAGGAGTTGTCACTTCGGATCGGGAGGTCGTTGTAATGTGATACGCATGACGTAAGGATATGGTTGACGGAAGGTGCTACATTATTTTAAAAAGATAGCTATTTCCATTATCCGTAATTCTCTAGCACAAAAGTTACCCTGTTCTGAATTTCATACACGTCTTTTGATATATATGCGTATTGGTAAACACCATACTAACAGCTTAGTCTCAAGGTTTTTTTTAAAATTAACCTTTTCCTGAAAAATGTCTTCTGCTGCTTATCATCTTTTTTTCTGATTACGAATCCTTGTTGGCACTGATGGAAGATTCCACAACAGTTGTTGCATTTTATTACCGTTGCTGTTGGAAAGTAGCTTACAGGGAGCTTACTTTTCAGAATATCACCAATTCCACAATTCAAGGCTGTCACTGGGATTCGGTGTACGAGATTTATCTGACTGCAATGTCCCCAGGAGGGCGAAGTGAAGAGGTCAAACAAGCCATCACGCTCGGTAAGTTCGTGTAAATGAGAAATCGGGGGAATAACCAGTAATACGTATGCTCGTAGAAATGCTAGTTGATCAATGGGCTTGGGTGATAACTACTGTGAACACAGAGTTCAACTGTTAAGAAACTTGGTAGTCAAATTGTAACTAAGCAGGAATTCATTTTCATGCTGTGGGCACAGCAGACCGTGGTTTTGAGGAAATGCACAAGAACTGAGCCTGTGATTGCGCAGCGCCAGAGTTTCAACTTTAAAAGAGGACTCTTTGCGAGCCCCGTGGTAGACAGTGAGGAGAAAATAATAGATTGTTAATATATGAATAGAAAGCAGAGAAATGGAAACCCTACGGGTTTTTCTTGGAGAAGCAAATTATCTTGTTGATCCCAGACGTTCAGTGCATTGAGTCATCTGTTCTAGAATCTGGATTCCGAGACCTAGTTAAATGACAAAAACGTAACTAACTTCCATTCCGTCATATTTGCTCTGCATGGCAGTTATTGTAGGAGCTATAATATGGAAATTAGAAGACAATATTGCAACCATGACATTTTGACCACCTTAGAAGGACACTATTATGCCCTTGACATATAAACATATCACAGGAACCACCTTGAAGATGACAGAGGACGGAGCCATTATCATACTTAAGTGCCTTTTCTTATTGCTCAAGGTTGATTTATGAGCGGACTCTTCAAGGACACGCCAAAAAAAACCCTCAAAAAACCTCAATGCCCTCAAACACAAACACACAGATACACGCAGAGACACACACAGGGAAAGAGACACGCCAACACACACAATACACACATACACACACAAACAGAGAGACAGAGAGAGAGAAAGAGCACGGATTTCGTGAATATTTGTGTCGTCACGTGTTTGTACATAGCGGCACCTGTAAGGGCGGTTCATATCTCGACAACTACGGCGAGGTTTTTGTATAGTCATCTATCGAACCGGTCAATGTGATTGAAAACGGAAAGCTCGTGATACACGCCCCAGCAGGAGGCGCGACGCGACACTGTTGAAGCTATACAGTGGCATTTGCTTCCAGAAAAGCCTGATATGACACGTTACGAATGTGCACGTGCCATTTTTTAAAAATGGTATCAACACTTGGGATCTCTGCCAGCAAATAGGATCTCTACTAGCACTTGGGATTTCTTTTTGTCCCGCGCAGGAGTCTGGCCCAGTGCACTTGAAGATCGCGTAAAAGCGAGCTACAACTGCTGAAGCGGGGTTTCAGACCCGTGATCGAAGTCACTGTTCTTACCTTCCCTAGTTGCCTTTTGATATCCAGGGATGGAGGGGCCTGGATATATCAGTGGTGGTGCATATGGCACTCGAGTACTGTGACGTATAGTTAGAATCATTTTTACTGTATCGTGGTAGAGATGAGTGCATCAAAGTTAATTTAAAGCGTTTCGTTTGAGAGTACATTGAAGAACGCTGCACAGACTAGTGCACAAAGCCCATCAACGGAGCGAGAGCAGCATTTAAGAAATCAGCACGTTTGGTCTGTCAGGTAAAAAAGCCTTTGAGGTTTAATTTAAAATATCGGTAATGAAGTCATCAAAAACTGGATATTCTTAATTTGTCTGCTTTGTGGGACATCGGAGAGCATGATTTAAAAAATTCTTCAGTGTAATATTGACACCGAGACTTACGATCATTCAATTTCCCTCTCCTTTCCTCTCTGCCCCCCCCCCCCACACAT